>JAQIXI010000903.1:0-17387 GCA_034700165.1 Galumnidae sp. Gr-Ori-00277 | reverse complement strand
CTATAAAATATTAAGAATCAATTTGTAGTCATACTTATGTCTGTCCTTTACTTTGATATAACAGATGAAGTATGACTGATCCCTAACTAAATAAAGTGGAAGAGTGTCAATTGGTTTTGGACTTAATCTTTTGGTTATATATAGTTTTTACATTGAATTTTAATATAAAATATTTTTTTTTTGGAAATTAATCTTTGAATCAAATATGAATTTTCACAAACTATTTGTTAATTTGAATTTCATGTTTCCATTGTATTTGTGTGTCATTGCAATGAAACACTGAGAAATAGATTTATGACAACTCGGCTTCGGGTCCTACCTTGGGCAAATTTTTTTTTGTAACCAAAGGTAACCGATTTTGTATTAAAATTTTTACGTTTCTATTGTTTCATACGATCGAACTTTTATATACTTATATATCTATAACTCATTAAAAAAAATCATAGAAAATAATATTACTTAAGAAAAGGTACCTTAACATCGAGTTATTGAGTTATATCAGAAAGAAGTTTAGTTTAGGTCAATTTTAATAATAATTTGACTGATTTTTCCATTAAATTTTAAATTTTTATTCCACACTTTTAATAGATATACAAACTTTGAATGATATTATCCGAAATATTGTATATATTTTGCTGATAATAAGACAAATTTTTTTTAACTAGAACAATAAATTGCTCTTAACAATAGATTTTTAACTAGAACAACTAGCTTGACACAAATGCAGGCAAAAGCCGGACAATTTTAAATGAAAAGTTCACATTTAAGAAGAGGTAATAAAAAGTTTAAAATATTTTTGAAAAATAAATAAAATAAAAATTTTATTTAATAGTAATTTCAACTCTTTTTAATTTTGCTTGGATTGAGAGCCTCCCTGTCCTCCTTGTCCTCCTTGTCCTCCCTGTCCGCCCTGAATAACTCGCTGAACGGTTCCACCCAATCGGTTGATTTGCCTTTGGAACAGTTCGAGGTATTCTTCAAATTCTTTAAGGAATGGAACGGTAGACATCACAGGCTGTCCGTTGACATTCTTATTCATTTCCTCAGCAGTAGTACCTTGCAGACTCAGACCACCCGTCAGGGCTCGGGTTATGGTTGAGGATACGTCTGAAAGAGATGACAATTTGAAAATAATATAAGAAAGGAAAAAATATAAGTCAAACCTGTGATTTGTTTTTGGGCTAATTTAAGCATATCTTCGACTTCTCCGACGAGAGGAACGCGTGAAAGAGAAAAGTCTCGGTTTTGATCTGATTGAAGAGCGCCGGCATTTCTGGCCATCACTACGCGATTCAAACCACTAATGGCAACGTCCACATCACGAAGAGCCTGTTTAGCCTCAGTCAGGTCATCACTTGTAAGCCTACTCTCTCTGGGCGTCAGAATTCTGTTTAATTGAGTTGAGAGACGAGTCATTGAGGACTGAATCAGTCGAAGCCATTCTTCGAATTGTCTTAAAATGATTACTCTCTGACCACCGGTTTGTTGTTCCGATTCGGCTGTAATACAAATAAATTTTAGTTTCCATTAAAAAAGTAATTAATTGACAAAAATATTAGAATACAAACCCTGTCTGACAGTCAGTACTTTGCACTGACAGACGGCTACCAAACATAGGACTAATGCGACCAAAAATTTCATTTTTTGTGAAGTTTTATAAATTGTAATAAAAGTCTTAAAATGAAAATTGATTAATAAGTTATGATTTGTTTGAATTGAATTCTTGGTCTTTTATATTGATTTTAGTGTGGGTTATTTGCATTGTACCCACATCATTTAGAACAATATTGCATTTTATTTGTATTTATTTTTAATTGATATTAAAGATAATAATAGTTAATATTGTGTTAACTTTTGTTTAAATCGTTTTGAAATTATGATTTCGAGCCCTTATTTCTAATAAAAGTTCAATAAATCGATTGAATTATAATTTTTATCAAAATTTCAAAACAATTTAATTGAAAGTTAAACACAATATTCAAACATTTAATGACTTTTTTTTGTTAAAAAATTTAAGAATTTCTTTAACTAATTTTGTTATTAAATGGAAAGCATTTATTAATATTAAGAATTTTTTATTATTAATAATAATATAATCGGGAATATTATTAATTGTTATCAAAGAATTAATTGAATAAATTATCTATTAATAAATAGTTGAATAATTGCATTGTTCAATTATTTAAAATTTAATATTTAAAACACAAGACTTTTATTTATTATATTCTCTAATAATTTAATAATGAAATAATAGGAGGAACGGCTTTTTCTTATTCTAGTATGACCATGGTTTGATTAGTTCTCAATTAGTAGAAAATAATTGACTTTTAAAATTGTATACAAAAATATATTAAATGTTATATATTAATATTTGTTATTTAATTCAAGAATTGTTTGTCCCTCAAATAAATAGATAATTCTGTTTTCAACGGTCAGTCCTCACATTTCCAAGAAATTATTCGAATAATTATTTGACGATAATATTAGAATATAAAATCTGTCTAATAATTTTTACCGGTGCCCAGTGACCTAATTCCTTTTATAAAATTTGTATTTAAAAAAATAGATTCTATTTAATACCGTAAAACTGTGTAACGACCAGTAGTTTGCGGTAATAATCATTGAATTTGGAGGTATTGTATATCTGTTTAAAGTTTTATAACGAAAGAATTTAACCAAAAATATTTTGTAATTTAAAATCAAGTTTTTAGAAGTTAAATCATTTTAAAAGTATTCATAATTCATGTTTAGTGACAAAACTTATTTAATTTAATATTAAAATTTCTTTAAAAAAATTAATTTGAGTTCAAATCAATTCTATTATGAATTCCTTTATTTTCATTCATTTGTATTTGTGTTGTAAAACAGTTTCCGATATCATATTCTAATAACTCAGTAGTGATCGGCTCTGAGTTTTAAATTTAATTATATATAATAATAGAACGACAGGCCTTTCCTTGTCTTAAAAGATCGAAACAATTAGAGATATCATCAATAGTGTAACGGCCCGTAACGAACACATCCAAAGGAAAGTCTCCTTTCATATACTTATCGACCAAATTCTGGACTCCATCACGACTTTTGAGGCCACCATAAGTTGAACCCCGAATAGTTCTTCCGTCCAAAAACATATTGGGTTTAATAGAGAGCTCGACGTGTGCTTTAGTCACACCAGAGAAGATGGCAGTACCCCATGGGCTCAATGACTCAAAGGCTGCTCTCAATGTCACCATTTGATTACCACCGACGCATTCAAAGGTATAGTCGACTCCGCCTACGATTTAATTATAGTTTGTTTCAGATTACATTCATTTATATGTTTTACCCTCTTTTTGTAGGTATTGTTGAATTGGAATATCCAGGTCTTTAGGGTTAATAAATTCATTGCAACCAAATTTCTTTGCGAATTCAAACTTATCGGGGTTTGTGTCGATTGCGATTATTCTCTGAGCGCCGGCGTCTTTACAGCCCAGAGCTGTCAAAATAAAGATAATTAGCGATAAGTTTATCAATAGTTTGATATATCTTTAAAATGTTAGCAAAATTTTATTCTATTACTTACCGGTTGCCAAACCAATAGCACCCAAACCCCAAATAGCACAGGAACTACCCGGGGTCACTCCTGCCATTTTTTGGGCCCCACCAAAGCCCTGACCCAAACAGCATCCAACAAGACAAACCAAATCTAAGGGTGCCTTTGGATCGATCTGTTATTTTGAAAGATATTGAATGCCAAGAAAAATGGTGTGTTTACACTGACCTTGGCCACTTGAGTCTCTCGACAAACTGTGTATTCGCTAAAAGTACTGATCCCACAGTAATGATAAATAGTTTGTCCATTATATCTGAATCGAGAGGTGCCGTCTCTCATCGTCGAAGTGGTGTTGAAATTATCCAGACAACAAGAATTGGTTTTTGGGTTCAGACAACGTTCACATTCTTTGCCGCGAATACATTGCGGTGCATATAATAGTATCACGTGATCGCCCGGAACCACTGAAGTGACGCCCGGACCCACAGATTCGACAACTCCTGATGCCTCGTGACCTAAGATTAACGGATACTTGAGATCGACATCACAGGAGTCGCCGTCCAAATGATGGGCATCACTACGACAGACACCATTTGCTGCGATTTTAACTCTGACCTCTTCTTTTTGTGGCGGATCCACTTCTATCTAAAATTAAAGTCTTAGAATTTAAAGTTAGTTTTATTTGAAACCTCAACGACGGTCTGTCCCTTTTTGGGTCCCCAACAAACGGGAGCTCTACATTTAATAACTTTACCCACAGTCGACGACATCTCCAAATGATGTTTAGTTCAAATTATGAAAAGTTTCCAAAAGTTTTGAGGGGTTTTACTAAAGTTTTATCATTTATTTATTTAATGAATTTTAGAAATTATTCTACAGTCAAATCATTGTTTACTAATTAATCAAATAATTCAAAACATTATTTACTAATTAGTCAGAAATAAAATATTAAATTTATTTCTTTAAATTGAATTTTATTTTTTTAATTTTTATATTTCAAATAGAAGTTATAGGTATAGATTTGTTTCTAACTTATTTTAAATTAAATTAAAAGTACAAGAATTTGAATGTTTAGAATTAATCGATTTTAAAATCAATCAAATCCTTGAATTGCAATCAATTTTCCTTTCGATAAGTGATAATAATTTCATGAAAATGAATGAATAGTAAAAAATTTTGAATCAAAATTTTTAATTTAATTAAATTCATTAAAAAATCATTAAATTTATGTAACACTTTAGGAATAAATAAACTTTGATTATTCTCTTTATATAACTAATTAGTTAATAATTAGTTATAATTAGTAAAATATTATATTCAATCAATTATAAAAATTATCAAATCTTATATAAATATTATCTAATCTAAAGATATTTTCAATAAATGTTTTATTTAATTGAAGTAAAAAATATGTCATTTATTCCAACAAAAAAAAATATTAATTAATTAAATTCTGAATATTAATTCCTAATTACCTTTTCTTAGTTATGCCAACATTCGTAGGACAAACTCAACATAAACTCCAATCATTTAAATTTTAAAACATTAAAAACCAAATATTAATTAAAATAAAATTAAATTGTGGAGTGCCTTCGGGTTAGCACATCACTAATTATAAGAAACATTTTAAAACAAAACATTTTTATTCAAAACTAATTGAATAAAAAACAAATTTATAATAAAATATTCGCACAAAATAGTATAGGAATAGAATTAATGGATTATACTTTATTATACCGTTAAAGTATAGGCATTACTGGTAGGGTGGCCATCCGTCCACTATTTCAGTGGACAGTCCACTAAAAATTATCAATCCTTAAGTGGAAAATAATAATGTGTCCACTATTTTTTATTAGAAATATTTTAGTTAAAACTTTTTGTTGACTATTTAATTAAGGTTTTATGGAAATGTACACTATTTAGAAAATTTCCAATGGCCACCCTAATTACTGGTCGTACGATAAGTTATGAGACTACTGTCCGAATGTGTTCGCGAGTACAGCATAATAGAACTGATTATAAATTTGGTTAAGACTAGAAATTAGTCTCTCCAAAAGTCTTATGCAAATGAGTTTATAAGGCTTTCAACTTATATCACCCCATAGACTATATATGGATGGTTTAGGGGTCAAAATATTGAACTCATAATTTTGGAGATCCTAAAGTTAAGTCTTAACTTAAGACTCAATATTAGGTTATTTAATATAAACTTATATATTAGAACTTCTAATATAACTCATATTTGTTGTCTTAATGACTATTATATGTTAGTCTTTGGCTCAGATGTGACCCATAGTTGAGAATTGTTTGACTGTCAGTTATAGGACTGACATAACATTTGTATTAAATCAAATAATAAGTCATAAATGAATTTTAATTTAAATGAAATTAAATGAAATAATTCATAATTCATATAACCGTTTATCTAATCTTAAGATTAAAAACCTTTTATTTGTAAGAAATGTCATTTACTCTGAATCTAGAATTTCATTACCACCGTTTGGCACAATAACTATAATTCATTTCCCAATTTATTACAATTTTATCCAAACAATTATATTCTTTGTATTTCACCCATAAATAGTTGCATAAATCATAATTTATTACATATATATAAGTCTTAAATAGAAAATATGACAAAATCGTAGCTTCTATTGAATTAAACCGATTTTCTCAATGAATGTAAAGAATGATAAGAGTATGACACCACTTCTCTATATTTGCTCAACAATTGAGTTAAATCCTGATTATAAACAAACAAATCGAAGGATAATTTGTTTATAAATAAGAGAAATAATAATAATTATTATATGAAATCCTAAATACATATAATTTTAGGTAAATATTCTAATAAACAATTTTAGCTCTATTTGTACTCAAAGGTTATATAATTTCTTAGAAATGATTGATTGGCCATAAATACCGAAAATATGATAAACACAAAGAAATAAAAGAACGAAATAATCAGTAAATAAGTGGTTTATAATTGGTTTCCGTTTTGACGGATTTAATCAAAAAGTTTGTGAAATACTTTATTAAATCTTTTTATGATTTTTATTCTAATGTTCTTAACTTCTTATATAATATTTATAGTAATTATATTAAATTTTCATTTAATATAAATTTAATTTTTCTTTATTTTAAAACTATCAAAATGTCTTTTCCTAAAAAGTTATTCTTTTGCTGGCTTATACTCTTTAAACTAATTGAATTAGCAAGTTAGTCTTAATACTCTGAATTATTGCATAATATAAAACTAATTCATTCTCTTAAAAGGTGTCGAAAATTCTGAAGAATTATCTAATATATCGATTGAGGACTCGGATATATTTGGTGAAAATTCTACCACCATTTCCAACGACGAATTTCAGGTGACAACAGAAGGTGGCATTAATTATTCGCCGACAAAAGGGTATACAACAAAATCCAGTACTCATTCGTCAACCGTTAGAGTAATCACTGAAATAACGCCAACGACTCCACGAATTAATGTATTGACTACTGACTCAAAAATAGAATCAGTGGTGAAATGTAATTTTGACGGCATTTATGATGGTTGTCATGAGATTAAAAAATGGCCCCCAGTTGAACCTGGTCAATATAGTGAGGCTGATTGTCCTGATAGTGAGGGTAAAGTCAAATGGAAGTGTTTGGAAACAGGACATTTTTGCGACAAAGGGCCCGACTTTAGTAATTGTAGCGATTGGTTGGATAACTTGGAAAATATTTCTGATATCGAAAACGTCGGGAAAGCCATTAAAGTCATTGAATTCATATCGAATAAAACCATAGAAAAGGATACAATTGTCGAAACTGAAAGACTTTCAAAAATTTTAGACATTATTTCAAAAGTGCAGACATTTGTAGACAAAGCAAATGATACCGATTTTGATGAACTTAACACTTATGCCATTCATATCGTAGAGACTTTTAACCACATAATGGAACAAAAACAAGCCTGGGGTAAATCAACTAATGAAGAAAAGACATCCCTGGCCTCAAAGATACTGATTGGCACTCAGTCTTCCAGTTATAGTCTTTCTCTACAAATGAATCGAAATAAAAGTTTTGTTGAAATAAATAATAACGACTTTTATATCAATACATTTTATACGAATTCCTCGTCTGAACTCAAATTTCCGACGACTCAAGACATGAATTTCTCCACAATTTTTATTCCTTCGAACACATCATTTGCTAACAGTTCTATCGGTAGAAACAATACCGCCGTCGGAGCTATAATTCGTAATTTAAATGGATACCTTTCCTCTAATTTGGAACAAAACTATGAAATCAATTCAGATATTTTATCATTCAGTCTAACCAATAGCTCAGAACGAATTCAACTCAACAAAGATGTTATTATAAGGTAAGAAATGATGCTATAAATAGTGACCATGCTCATTTCAATTTTATTTAAAGGCTTAAACACAGACATAAACTAGAATTCGGTGATAAAATTGAGTGCGTTTTCTGGGATTTCAATGAATCGAAATGGAGTTCTGATGGCTGTCAACAAATGGTCAATGAATCGGATCGTCTGCACACTATCTGTCGATGTAATCATTTGACAAACTTTGCGGCTCTAATGGATGTCAACGGAAGAGAGAGTAAAACTTTATTGAAATCACTGCTCACTTATATTTGTAGTATTATTTCGATAATCGGTTTAATTTTTACCATAAATTTGATAATTCGGTCAAAAAGTAATTCGGATTTGAATTCAATCAAAGGAACTCTGAATGAAATGCGTTCAATAATAACTTGCAATCTTTGTATTTGTCTTCTCATTACGAATATCTTAGTTATCGCTGGAATGGATAGAACTGATATCTTGGTTTGTTCTTAAAATTATCTAGATTACCTCTTATAATGAATTCGTCTTAATTTAGTGGTTGTGTCAGTTGTCTTCAGCTCTTCTTTTATATTCATTGCTCAGTTCATTTTCTTGGATGCTTATGGAAGGTTACTATCTTTACAAGAGTTTAGTTTCTTGTTTTAATCTTGGATTTAAGCCAATGTACTTGTACCTTTTTGGATATGGACTGCCGATCCTTATATTTTTAATTGCATTTATTGTGATTTATATAAAAGAAGAAATTTTATTGGAAGCGCTTTTCGACGAAAGATATAACTATTTGTAAGAAATTTATATAATTAAAGCATCAAATGATTAGTCTCTCAATAGTTGCTGGATATCATCGTCACACTATCCGAGTCATATTTGGATTTTGATCGGTAAATGTCTTTTAAATTCCATAAATCTATTTAAATCTATTTAAAGGACCGGCTGTTTGTGTCATATTCTCGAATTGTGTTTTAATGTATATCTCTTTGAGGACTGCATACAAAATATTGCGAAATCAGAGTTCATTTGGAATGGATTGCGATAAAACTAAAATCAAATTCAAGCAAATAATAAGTTTTGTTTTCATATTATTTCTTTTGGGTATAACGTGGCTGTCGTTCCTCTTTTATATCCACCAAATCTTCTCTTCGGTCTTCTCCTATGTATTCATTGTTTTGAATGGATCTCAAGTAATATCAAAACTAGAGTTGACTCAAAGGGTTCGACCAAAACAAACAAATTAATTATAGAAAAGCCTAAAAATGACTTAACATATCTCAAATATGACACTGGTCCTCCTAAATACTTAAAAAGGGTTTTGGTCTGAAATAGAATGGGGTTAACTCTATTTAAATTATTGAATAACATTATAACTAATTTTGAATTTGCAGGGATTCTTCATATTTCTATATCACCTTTCAATTTATAACTTCAGAAGTAACCGAAGAGGAGATTCAACGCATTCGAGTTCTTTAAAACTGTTTTAACGATACATTTAATAATTATTGCTATAATTCTTAAATATTATTTGAATTAAAGTATATTTAAAAGAACTGAATTAAAATTTGTTAATATATTTCATCGACGGATGGCTTTCTTTTCAAACACTTTCTTATCTAAAAGAGTGAATTCCCTTAATATAGACTAAAAGGAATTTATTTTTATTGCAATTTCATGTCATTTAAATTATAATTAAAATACTATAAACAACAGTAAAACTCACAAAACTTAATAAAAAAGATTCTCAAAATCAGTTATTCTGTGCACCGAATTTGCGGTTAAAAAATATAATTACAAAACAATATTCAATAAAATTATTGTAATTATAATTAATTATATTAACTTATATTTATTTTATATATATATTTATAAAATCAAAACGATTTGAACCGTTGTATAGTTGCCATTAGGAGTCGGACGGAATGTCATATCGATAGCTGTTCTCACATTTAGTTCTTTTTCAAAGAATAGTTGAGTTCGGTTTCCAAACATTTAATCCTTTCTTAGTTTCACTTTTAATATTTTCAGTCATTTAAGACTTAATGAGTAATTATTTGTCACATTTTCGATAAAATTCGAGTTTGTATTCGATATATGAGACTCCAGTTTGAGATTCAGGTAAATTACATGGCTATATGTCAACAAAAGATTAGATTATATTCGTTATAAACTTGAATTAAATACTGACCGAATCAAAGCCAGAATCGCGAGAAAGTATTCGGAATATGAAAGTACTCCTCATATATAGACCGATAGGTATTCGCCAATTGGGTGTCAATTCTGGTATAAGTATGTGATCAGTAGATGTGTGATAAGATTGCGGCACATTCTCAGAGCCCTCATGAGTGGGACAGATAGTTGATTGGGTTTTGAATGTACAAGGCTCTATTTTCATTTGTTGATTCAAACTGTAAATTAAGAAAAGATTTTAGAAATGATTTTATATTCGAATAAATACCTGAATTGAAGAGTCACGTATTCGAGTTCCATATATTTGGAGAGGGGTATTAAATAATTGAATTTAGGACCTGACCCTTGAATGCACTGCAATGTATTGCAATATTGGCGGCCAATCGTAGCATTCAATTCAATTAATTTGATTGTGTCCACAGATTTTGATAAGTCTTTTTGTGGCAGAGAATTGAATGCAGAGTTTTTAGGATTGGGTTCACTGGACTCTCTCTTCTCTCGCGGACTTTTTTCTGGGTATTCGTTTTGACTCTGGAGATCAACTGAACCATATTTGACAGCAAAAGTCTCATCCAAACGTTTTTTCGCTTCAATCGTATCAGGAGTTCGGGTAAAGCTATGATTTACAGTTGGCTCATTGTCGACCTCCCGATTCAATGTGTTTGGGTGTTGAAGATCACCGCTAGGAGTGTCCGGCACGAAACGCGCCTTTGAATAGGGGTCGTATACTTCATGACTTTCTGTATTGGACTTCAAGTCTGTGCTTTTATGAATCGATAAATTATTATCGTTAGAAACCCGAGTCATGTATTGATTGGTAGAACTCAAGTAAGGCGTCGATTGAGTAGAAGTAGTGCTTCTTTTAGTTTGAAGTCCACTATCACTACAACAGTGTGTCGGACAGGAAGAGATGACTGAATTCAAGTCTAGACAACTGTAAGGAATTCCCAACACTTGTGGCTTAAGTATTGGTATTGATGTCGGTCTCACTCGAGTTGAAGAAGAAGTGGTTTGAGTGGAATAAACACTATTTTGAGTTTTATCTGTTAAGCGATTAAAAAGAATTAAATGAATTCTAGTGTAATAAAACTTGAAATCCTGACCTCTATTAGGATTATATCTTTTATCAGATGACTGTACGATTGACTGCGGATCAGGATATGGGGCAGAAGTAATCACATATGGGGGCGAAGAATGAGAATATGGGTTGAAGGATGGATTATATACAGGATTGTATGAGTGGGCGATTGTATTGGTTTGTGGCGAATACGGGTTTGAGTTTTGCGTCTTTGTCTCATGAAATGGAGCAGACATTTGATGGTTGTGTCTTCGATGTATTTCCAATACATATAATGTTGCGATCGATGCCAGACTTTAGGAGTGGACACAAGTATTAAAACCATTTTATCAAAAGCTTTGTGAGAGAGAAGTACTCACCAAAAGGCCATAATTAATACTAATATCATTATAATAGTTTGGATGAATCTATTTGTGCAAAATGTAGGCATCGATGATATGCTATTTTGGTGTCTGTGCTTATGATGTCTATTACACGTTCGCCGGATATAACTATAAATCCAATTACAAAATATATAAAAATCTAAACACAAATGAAAGGGTTGTGCGGATCATACTTTGAATTACAGGTTACAGTACTTCCACTCGCAATACTTGACGTCGAGATAACACTTTTGATAGAATCGAATCGATTAAATTTATTCAGTTTACTATTAATTCGTTCCAATTCATCAATTCTGGTCTCAAGATTATCAGTAACCTTGCACAATTCCTTAACAGCGCCCACATTTTCCATAAATATTCTGTCTTTATTTACAACGAGGAAATTCTCTATTGTCTCCCCGTCTGCGAGGACCACATCTCCGGTCTCTTTGACGGCATCCGGAAGTATTTGTTGCACTTCTTGGGCCAAAACGCCGGTTCCGTTAATTTCATTGTCGGTAAGACCGACCTCTTTGGCAAACTTTGGAGTGAACTGATAGCGAACGATACGCATATTTTGGACATTTTTCAGCTGCTCTTTAGTATCTAATTCTTCGATGTTTTGTTTAGCCCTTTGGTCCGATGGCTGTATTATATGACCGGTCACTTTAACGTTACCATAGACTACAAGTGACTCATCCGGACGGTCAGTGTTGATACCAACCCTTCCCGCGTGATAAATGGATTCCGGTGAGTGACCCTTTTGCCACGAGAGTTCGATATCATTTTCGAATTGTCCCGGATTTGATGCCTAATAAAAAAAAGTGAATTTAAATATAAATTTTGTTTTTTTGTTGAATAAAAGAAAGAGTTATTCGAATCAATAATTTTATTGAATAGAAATGATTCACTTCAATGACTATTGTTGTGGTCATCCGAATACATACCCGAACTATAATTCGTTCGGATGAGTGCGCTATAATAGGATAGGATTGGTCCGGACCGGTGTGTGCATGAAGTGCCACCACTAAATAGAAGTATCGCTGATCAGGATTTGGTTTACCCTTTTTCCTCATATTATTAGATGTGGTTTCACTGAAATGGAGTCGACCCACAGTTGTCTTTGTGACCTGATCTGGACTTAACTCAACTCTAAATAGTGTCAAAGAATTAGTTAAAATGTTTGAGAAAAAGCCACCAAAACATACAAAACCGGGTGAAACGCTTTTTTGCTTCGATCGCTTTGCGATTGTTCCACTTTAATGGTCTGAGTCGGAGACTCCACTTTTACACCATAGAAGTGAAGATAAAAGCTATCGATTTTCTTAATGCCGTCCGTAGTCTTAGCAAACATGGGTTCACCGATGGGTTGTATGTGTACCGTCACCTGAAAGTGGTTTTTCTTTTGACAGACAAACGCGTCGTCAGCGTTACTAAAATTAAAGCCTTTGTCGGCGTCGACCCTATAGTTGGGCGGAGGTCTACACAAACAAATTAAAAGATAATTGAAATAATTGAAAGTTTTCACCGAAACTTACAATTCTTTAAGAGTGGAGTCACATAATATGGAGAAAGGATTTGATTGAAATAATTGGAATCGAATGCACTGATAGACAGAATCCAAATATAGCTGTCCGTCCGGTCCGTAATCGAAGTATTCTTCATCTCCCGGTACTATCATTGAAGTGGTCGTATGTAAGTTATTATTAGAAGAATTGGGTTCCGGTGAGAGTCCGTCCGGTTCTTGTTTGATGTGAACGATCCCTCCATTCATCATATTTGCATTATTAGTGTTCTGTTTGGACGAGATTTTCCTTTTTTTGCTCTGTTGGCCATTTGATGATTGGCTGTGCTGTTCGGGTGAACTGATGCACTCACACGCGGCTAAATAGTCATCACTTGTGCTGTAAAGAGTGGTCAGATGACCCGCAGCGGGGGATACTATTCCGGTGGATACAGGCGTGGCCTGAATGCCGAGTGGACCCGGAATGGGGACCAATTGATTGATTGGCGGGATTTCCTGTGGAATTAGTGTCACCGGATGGGGATGTATGGATGGTAACTGAGGAATGGATTGTTGGGGCTGTCGTTATAAATAGTAATTTAAAGGACTAAAAGATAAGTTGAAAGGGTTTACCGAATGATGTGGTGGTGTTATTGTAAGACTGGTCTCATTCTGTGGCAAAAGTTGTTTGAGTGGATTATGCGGTGAATTATAGTTTATGAATTGTTTCATTGGATCAACTGTTTGTCCTAACATAATGTCTGACGGATTGGCCGCTGACTGAACACTATTAACACTATTCACAAGTTTGTCGTCATTTAATGGCGAAAATGGTGGTTCAGAACCGGAGTCCGGCGGCGAATCTGGCAAATGATGGCGTTGATGACCGTTTGAATGTTGAGTGGTGTTGGTTCGAGACTGTCCTTTAAAGCCGATATGCGTTACCGTTACAGCAGTAATGGGCGGCGGATGAACTGTCACTGTTTGGCGCAGTTGTGGATGAGTTGATTGCGGACTGGAATGTGGTAATGGCTGTGATTGCGATACACTTTGTAGTGGTTGTGCTCTGTTTTGAGATTTCGGAGATTTATTGCTTGTATTCACTGCAAGTGTGACCGTAGTTGTGGTTCGCGGCGCAGGCGTCGGACCCGGCACTGGCTGTTGGCCTGTGAACTGTTGCTGTAGTGACACCGTCTGTGCCTCGACAGCGGATGGTAGCTGTGATGGGGGCGGCGGTTGACCCGAATGTACTTTAATTGCACTGCGAGCCGCCTCTTCTAGCCTGAGATCACTATTAACTATTAAAGCCTCTTGAAAATAGCTAAACACAAATGACCAAGAATACTTTATTACTTTGAGTCTAAAATTTAAGACAATGCGAACGCTCTTTAAAACAATTTCAAGTTCTTAACTGTTCTTAACTGTTCCTAATGTCTGAACAAAAGCTAATAAAGTTTCGATTCTTTTGAAATTTGTTTAGATCTGGGATTTCCATAAATGCCAAGATTATTACCAACAATGAGTTAACACATTTACTAAATTATAATTATTCTTAGCGTTAATCACGTAATTAGTATTGAATCGGAAATTCGTTGTATTGTCTTTCGAGTAAATATTTGTACAAATTTTTATGACTTAAATCTATTTAAGCCATTATTAGAATTTTACTGAAACTCAAGGAATAGAAGAAAAAAATTGTTATTTATTTCAAATGTTTGACACAAACGACACAATTAATAGAGAAATTCCATAATTAATGACAATATATAACAAAATAGTGACCCAATTGTGTGAATTAAAATCATTAATTGATTTACTTTTTATCAGTGATTTCTTTGAAACATATTATCGACGAAAACAAATAAAAGTAATACTTTTATTTCGATTTATTTATTTTTCGCCCAAAACTTCAAATAAATAGTTTTTCTTTAAAAAAAAGTTTTTGAGAAAAAATTTCTATAAAATACATCTAATTCTTGAAAATCAGTGTCTCTTTCATAACATTGACATAAATTTTATGTTTAATTAGAAATTAATAGATTTTTTTGCGAAATAAAAAACAAATAAAAGAACTTATTTTGAATTTTAAGTCCAAATTGAATTGAATTGAATTGAATTGCAAGGATAATTAAGACCGAATTTTCAATTACCAGATTAACAACACTATGACAAATAGAAATTGGTTCGGAGTCATTTGAAAAATCAAATAAATCAAAATAAAAAGTAAGAAATAATTGATTTTTTATATTTGTTTGGTCTGAAGAAAAAATAATTAATAATAAGGGAATTGAGAGACAAATAAATTGTTGATTGATTTGGCAAACCGTGACTAATGATCTGAATCATTAAAAACAAATTCCCAAAACAATCTAGGCACAAGTTTCATATGAATTATCCATTCAATTATTAATTTACCTAAACTTAATACTATCAAAATATTCACTTAATTATCAATTTTTGTATCACTTTTCAAACGAAAAAAAAAGTTTTATTAAAACTTTTGATTCATAGCAAAAGTTATGAGAAAAATGATCCGAAACATCGACATAAATGTTTGCCAACAAAAGTGACGCAAATAATACATTTCACTAATCATTTTTTCATAGATTATAATTTCCAAAGAATTCAAATATTAAGGAAAAACCAGAACACAATCAGTAAATCCTTTCCAAACCAGAAATTAAAAAAAATCAAACTTTAAATTAAAGTCAATTTCAAACTAATCAGACATTACTCGCAATATATGAAAATTTCAGACTCGACTATCTTTTTAATAATCAGACAATTTTCTATGAAAAATGTTTCATAAAAAAGTGTCTAGAGCATCTAAAAAACTACAGATCACAGAAATTGTGTAAAGAATATAACTATAACTTCACTGAAAACATTTACTCTGAAAATAATGAATGAATTCCCTTCTAATGGACTTAAAATTCATTAGCTTTCAATTGTGAGCTAACTTTTGAAGAGTTGGTGTGAAATGAAGAAAAAAACGGCACTATATTAGACTATATTCGCACTCAAATAACCACTTAATGAATGTTTTGATGCAAAAAATCAATTTAATTGAATGTCGAACACAACAAATATTTTTCGACATTCAGTAATAGTTATGTTTTATTTAATGACAAATAAAATGCAAAAATATAACATAAAATTAGATTAAAAAAATTGAATAATGAATAAAAAGTTAGAGAAATAGATTTTTAAATGAGAAGAACTAATCAGAGACATCTCTGCCTAGATGCAATTGTTCACTTTTTCTTTCTAAACTAGATTTTATTCTCATCTAAATTTATTCCTATAAACTTAGGAATTGTATTCCTGTAAAATATTTGCCAAACATTTTGATGACATCTTTTTATAGATCACTTTTTTTCGAAAAATTAGGCAAAAAATACATTTCTATTTCGAAAAAACTTTTTTCATTGTTACAAGAATAGTATCAAGACAAGTTTTATGTTGAAATCGAAACGAAACAACAAACCTATTCTTCCAAAAATACTTTTGTCGACAAAACTTGTCTTCATATCAGAAATCGAATCATTTTATGTTCAAAAAAGTTGTGAAATATTTGATTAATTTCTCGATTCAGAAATTTAAGACAAAAAGTGATAAAAAAGTTTTTTATCGCTAAAAACAAATTATTTAAGAGATATTTATGTAATTTAGAGACAAATAAATTGCTTTTCAATCAAATCTGTGTTTGAAGACTCGCAAACACAGAATGTGGAGACAGAAGAGAGAGAGAGGCGAGAGAGAGAGAGAGAGAGAGAGAGAGAGGCGAGAGAGAGAGAGAGAGAGAGAGAGAGAGAGAGAGAGAGAGAGAGAGAGAGAGAGTAATTGAGAAAGTTAATGCCTTATTTGAAAGAAAGATCGATTTTTTCTCTCTTTGGACTAACATTTACACTAAACTTATTGTTAATTTAGTTGCGATTATCACACAATGAGTCGACTATTATATGTTTTGTCACAATTAGGGCGTGAATTTTGAAGTGATTAAATACAAATAATTTTTTTAACAAACTATCAAATTGTTGGTTCATTTTTCATCAAAAGAAATAAAAGAAGAAAAAATTTGTTCTTTTTTAATATGAGACACAAAAACAGGGATGTAAAGGCAATGTAAAGGGATGTGGAATACATTTGGACACAATATAGAGGGAATGACCACAAAAACTGGAATATGTTTCCAAAAGTTAGTAAGAAAAGTTTTAAAATTACATATCTAAATGTGCTTGGCACATTTCTAAGTTCGCAAGTTATGTCAAAATACCATTTTTTTAAAATTCGATCCATAAAACAGTTTTATTAAGATATGAATGTTTTGAAACATAAGAATCGGCTATAATTGTAAGATAACTTTACTTACA
>JAQIXI010000902.1:0-17392 GCA_034700165.1 Galumnidae sp. Gr-Ori-00277 | reverse complement strand
TTATTAACAATATATAAGGCATTGATTAACAAAATGTGAGAAACTCTTAGTATTAGACCTAATCTACAGAAGAAAAAAAATTGAAAAATATTATCAAAAGAAAAATGAGATCAAAATATTTTCTCCTCTTATTAGTGATTATAGCTTTGAGTCATTTAATTACTAAGTTTTTTACTTTAAGGCAAAAATCGTTTTCAAATTTAACGAAACAAAAATTGAATTCAATATTTCATTTGAAAACTCATTTCATGTGTGAAAAAAGTGGGAGAAAAGAAGCCTTCACTCAATTTTCATTTATTGAATGTAAAGAAAAGGAATCAATAAATTCTGTTTAATTGATTTTTTACTCCGAATTCTTGTTTTAAACAAAAAAAAAACGTCAAAAAGCGATAAAATTTTACTTTAGTTTCAGATAAAAAGAAAAAGAAATAATGAAAAGAAGAAAAATCTATTTTTTTGATCTCAACTTAAAATATCATAAATTTATTTAAGATTTCATTTTTCGATATATTTTTTTGCTGACAACTCAAGACATACACAAAAGACAAATAAAATCAAACGAATTAATAAAATACAAATTGTTTTAAATATTTTAAAATTGAAAACATTTTTCTATTATTTAATAAATTCAAAAAAATCTTCAGAAAAATCGATAGAAATTTTGTTCGCTTTTCTTCTAAAACAAATAATAAATGATTCACTGATATGATGGTCAGCACTGGCCCTCCCTTTCCCTCTCCCTTTCTGACTATAACAAAGTTTTTCAATATGAGGAGCACTTCTCCCGGATGTTATAATTGTATTAACTTCTGAGGAAAGGCGTGTTTCTCAACTGTATTTTTGTTGATTCAATGATCACAAGAATTATAACAACGATTGATGTCTACAATAACTGAACACAAAATTGAGAGTTCAAACAAAATGCCATACTTTGGGGTCACTTGACTTATGAGTTGGGGCGTGAAAACAGTGCCCGACCGCCGCTCCAACTCCTAAATGAAGTTGTCGTCTATTTTTGAATTAATTCAAAAACAGTTAATGAGTTTCCTCTAAACTACTCTCAAAATCATTTAAATCATATGAATGCCAGTAGTGATAGAGACCAGAGTTGGCTCCAAACTTACAAATATTTCTTAATTAAAATTCAATGGCTTTCCATCCATTCATTCAACGATAAAATATCCTAGCTGAAAAAAACTACATTCATAGGAATTAGAAATGGAGAGGTTTTTAATTTAATATCGATTTAGATAAGACTCCAATGAATTGATAACTGAATTGAAGCAATAAATTTCATTTCCAAGGATTTCGATCAGAAATTTGATAATTTATTATTTATTTGGAATAAATGCGTCGAAGAAAAAGTCTAATCTTGGAAAGTTTTTAAAATTGGATCTAAAGTTGAAAAAATATCAATTATTCTATATTTTCATCGCTTTTAAAAGAAGCCGCAAATTAGCTCTTATTCGATAATCTAGCTCCATTTTCACCTTTTAACCCTCTATAAAGCACCCATCCCTTAGCATATGATAATAACCAGCACAATTGGAAAACTTGAAAATTGAGTTTCGCCTAAAAATTCAAAACATACTCTTTTACGGTTTAATTGGTTTATAAAATTCATTTCCACTCAACTCTATTGTAATGCAAATGATTTGAACTCAGATTTAAATCTATTGTTCGGTAAATAATTGACTGAATTGATTGCAAACTAAGTTAACAAATAATTCAAACAAACTTAAGACCAAAAAATTTGATTTCAAACAAAAAAAAATTCATCAAAACTTCTAATCAATAGTTTTAATCTAATTCTAAGTTTTTGAAAAACTATTGAAAATTTTTAACAAAAAATTCCTTTCAATCATTAATTGGCGGAAAACACTTTTATTGATAAAAGTTTTCTCCGCATAAAAGGACTTCAAAAATATTAGTTTACAAACGATAAGTGTTTTATTAACAGACATATACCTGACTCGTGTTATGGCATAAAGAGAAGCGATTGGCAATGGTTTGAGTTCATAGTAAGTAACCCTTATTTAAGAGAATAATAGTTGTGTCAAAACTTCTGCCAAAATAAAAGCCATCAAAAAATTTGTGTATAATTTAATTGAGCGCTGGTTTTGGCAAATGTTATTCAAAATTTTAAAATACAATTACCAATCGAAGGGATCGCCAATTATGGTAACCAAAGATTTTTGCGTTTCAGACAACGCTTTTATAAGTAAAGATCAAACAAATTCCGACGTCGGCTATAGATATGTTTCGTTTTCATTGAATTGAATCCAACGCCAAATGCTTTACAACGCGTTATATAATTCAATATTTTGGTCACATCTGCGACTTATGCGTGAGTCAGCACCCGATCCAAACATTGCTTGTCTATAAACTAGCAAGAATACTATTTCTAATCACCATTCATTATTCAATTCGTATCGTAGCCTTAAATCATTTTTCAAAATATGCCCTTGCCAACTTTTTTTCAATCAAATTTATTTTTAATTCATTTGAGAATTGAAATCATTTATCATTTTATTAATTAATTTTTTAAAAAATTCTTCTAAATTAAGAGCTCAGACAAGTGTTTCAAATTTTAAAAAAATGTTTCTAGTTAAATTATCTTTGCTTTCGTGATCTTATTTAGGTTTAAATTTCCTCCTTTAAATATTGACCCTTGGTCTTATTGATGATTATACTCTTCTTCTGTGTTTTAAAACTTAAAATTTTAGGATCAAATGTTTGGCCAAAAATTTCAAATAACATAATATTTGCTTAAATTTTCTGTTAAATAGAAATTCAATCAATAATTAATTAAAGCATTTAAATGAATGAAATATTAATGAATTGCATTTGTTTTATGTGACGCCAGTTATGGCACTTTATTTAACATAAATTCAAAGAGAAATTTAAATGAAAATAATTTCGATTTTTGATTTGTGTTACGATTAAAATGAAATTTTATTCAATGCTTTCATATTTTCACATCAATTTTAAGCCCTAATGACTCCTTTCATGGATTCAAATCAAAGTCTATTGTTTTTTCACTCAAATGATTCCTCAAAGGAAACACTCCTTTTTATTGAAGATTCAGAAGGCTGTGCACTGTATGCAAAATAGCTGTCAATAGTAACAGTGGGCCTCCAATTATGTACTCAAAAACAGCTTTTCTTTAAAACATGAATACAACGACTTATCTGTCGATACATTCGGTTAAAATCCGTGAAGATATCAATCAAAAGATATCTGTATTTCATTGTCTTTAAAAAAATTCAATGAAATTCTTATGCGATGTTTAGTAAAAATGGTTCTCAAAATTCTATTCAATATATTATTATTTATCGGTTCAGCAAATTCTAATCCAACGAATCATTTTCATAGACTTCAACGAAAATTTGGTCTAACTTTTAATACTTATAATTTTACTTCAGATCATTTCCTCTTTAAAACCTATTCTGTGTGACGGCACAGGTCTCACATATATCAATCCATTTTGACACAAGCGATAGACTCAGAGACTTCTTCGTCACGGGATGTCAAATATAATGTCTTAAACGATACAATCAATGGATTCTTCAATAAAATAGTTTTCAATTCTAATTTCAAAACACATTTAAAGGAATTCTAAATCACTTTTAGACGAGTTTCCAATGTTTGCGGTTTTTATCATTTATGACAAATCGATTCAAATCCTGAAAAATTGCGAAATAAATATTTTCAATGATATGAACGAAATTAAAGCATAAACCCATTGACAGTTACCGATCAATGACTTGAAAAATGATCTTGATCATTGCAATCTATTTTTTAATCTATTGACAAATGATAATCTTAGCGATGATTTCTACCATTATTTGGAGCCAATGATTGATTGTATACTAAATTTCTTTCCATACAATCAACTCATGATATAATAGTTGAGATGTTTTACTAAATTGTTTGTTGCCATCAATTAATGTATATAATTGTTATCATTACTATCACTGAAAATACCACTAAATTTAACCACAAATTTGAATAATTTTCGCATTAAGTCTTTCAGAGGAATAATCTTTTAGTGAAATCTTCAATCATTTTATTCAATCAAAATATTCTGACCGTAAGAAAGAAAATTAGAGTCTTTGATATAATGATTAATGTCTTGCAAAGTATTCAATGGAATTACCGAAACTGAAATAACTTAATTCCGTTATTGGGATTCACTTTCAAAAAAAAGTTGACTAAAATTCTCATTAAGTTTTTTGTCGATTTTCTTCAACTAATCCTTAAAAATGACTGAAAATTTGATTCTATCGAAAACGGAAATATAAAAACGAGAAAAATATTCACAAAAAAAAACGAATGAATCGAAAAGAGATAATAAATGACCAAAAACTAAACGAATAGCAAAAGAAAATCCGTTTTCGGCCAAAATTGATGAATTTGAAGGATTACAAACATCACAATAACGACCAAAGGCTAAACATGGGTTACCCACGACTCTCAACAACACTGAACTTACATTAGTTTCCAAAACTATTGAACACTATTTTATATTCTAACACTTCGACAGATGTTATGCTTTAGTTTTAAATTTAATCAAAATTTTTACTAAAATATTGGAATTCAATTACAATAATTTTGTAATTAATTTTTTGCAAAAGTGATCATGTTCGAACCAAAATTAAAGGTACTCAAGATCTATTATAAAAGTACCCCCATTGACCAAACCTGGTTTAAACCACTAACAGAGTTGTGGCCGAATCTTAAATGAATCGAACAAATTATATAAGTATTGAATGCAATGGAGAGAAGCGGCCAATGGATGCAATGGATGAGGACGTGACAGGAATTTAATGTTCATTAAGGATTTCGGAGAACAGACCTGAAGACATGCAGTGGACACTCAATAGTGGTACTCATTTGATTTGATTGAGTCTTCTGACTGACAATCATGTAATTGCAACTCAACATTGGTTTGACTCCACTCACAAATCATCAAAACATTTGTCAATTTTTTTTCTAAAGCAAAGCAACGCTCAAAAGAAAAGGTTTCAAAAATTGAATCCCATTTCATGAGTGGCGACCGAATCGCGTGATTGCCATCGAATTTGTTGTTAAATTGAGATCTCTTTATGTCTAATATTATGTTAAGAGTTGGGAGTATTTCCACATTTTTATCATTAATCAGAAAATAACAGCGATTTTTGTGATTCATTTCAAATAATCGGTTGCATAGAATCACATATTTTTTTTGCCGTTTATTTCATTCTTATTTCAAAATCAGAGCTCAAATATGATATCTCGCATCAAAAAAATCGATTTCAAACGGAAAACAATTTTTCGTATTTAATATGAGATTTCAAAACTGATTCTCAAATTAAAATAATATCTAAAATACAAATCAAAGGTTAAATAAAAAAAATAGAAATCACTTCGAAAAATGAAAATTTGTTTTTCACTAAAAAGCTCTTCAATTATGGATCAGAAAATGGATTATTTGTAAAAAGTTTGCACTAATTTTGTAATGCATTCAATGCTATTATGGTTTCACTGATTTTAATTGATAGGATGTGTAGAAATTTTGAACACAAAATAGATTAGAGAATAATTATAATTATAACTATCATTATATAGAAAATGTAATAATTGCCAGAATATAACAAATCGGGTCAAACACATGCCTTTAATTGCACTTTATTTGGGAACAGAATATTTTTATTCTGCACTGAATTCCTAACACTTTTACCAAAAAATTTATATAAATTATTCTCAATTATTGCGACACTATTTTTAATGAATGCCTCCTATATTTTGAACACTATTTTCTAAATACAAACCATTTTTCAATTCTTCTATATTTCTGAGCCATACTTTAATTTATTTGTTCATTACTTTAATATTATTAATTACAGCCCAATCCTATACAATGACTCAATATAATTACAGCTATCCCTTTGATTAATGTCATTGCAAGTATATTGACCATGGTTATTGCTATACTGGTGATAATAAAAAATTCTAATAAACAAATTACTAAAAGTTTGAAAATGACTTTACTTTATAACAAAATCTCTTAATAAAGTTTTATTATTTTGTTTATATTTTTCTGAATTATTAAAATTTCAATAAAAATGTATTTTAAAAATTAAATTCTATTTTCATATAATAAATGAGCAAAAAATAAATATAAATTGTAGGGGAGAGCGAGAGAGAGAGAGAGAGAGAGAGAGAGAGAGAGAGAGAGAATTGTTCTTAAAATTGCATTTTTAATGAAACTCAGAACTAAATAATTAATTATATGAGTCACTGAAAAATAGTTTTTTTTTTGTGAAATATAGTAAAAAGAATTCAAATTATAATTTAGAGATTTATTATTATTATTCGAGTCTTATATATAAAGCAATTAAAATATGAATCTAGGTAATGTTGTCTCTTTGATTAATATTAGGAGACACATTATTCGTATTAGTAAAGTTGCTAGATAGATTAATTTTTCAAACTTACTTAAAAGAGCTTTAAACTTAAATTCCTGTATCTTGAGTGACCTAGATTATCTGGTGATATATTTGATTATAAAATATTTAAAGTAAATGAAAAAATTCTTGTGTCAAATGAAGAATTGGTCACTCTTTTAGTCCACATTTTTTAGCATTTAGTTAATGAATGTCTTCTATTAAATTCAATTTTGAAATCAGATTTCATTTAATAGGTTTTCAGTGTATTTAAGAACACTTTTGATAAATGAATCCCAAGTTTCAAATACTTGAATTCCCACTAAAATATAAGTTTAGAAAATAGCCGTTCATTGAATTACTCGAAATATCAAGAATTGAATAAAAGATTAAAGTGAATTGTGTTTTCAAAAATGTCTATGAACCAAATGTTGACTCCGGGCCATTCAATCGGATCATTAAATCAAACTCTTCTAATATTTTCTCAAATGAATACAAAAACAAAAATACATTTTTAGTGAGAATTGAATAAAACTAAAGTTTTCGTATAAAAGAATATTTCGATATAAATAGTGATTATCTTTGAATTCAATTACACTCTTATTAGGAGTGAATGAGAAGTCAGTTATTATTCCTGGGTTATTACCGGTTATAACAATTCAATAAACCAAATCTTAAGCTTTTTATTTGATTTGTGTTTCGCCTTTGCGTTGCCTTTCAGTTCACGTATCGATAGAAGTCATCTTTGATAATATCAATCGTGTGTTGACTCATAACAGTCTTATATTATTCAACGTTTGAGTCCATTATTATTTAACTTAAGTTTATCTCAAGAATTCGATACAAAATCTAAGAACAATAGAGTCTTTCAACGCTCAGCACTTGTCTTACATAAGGATCTGTTCTAAAAGTTGAGCACTCATTGAGTCCTTAATCACTCGTCTCTTAATTGATGGCATAAATCCCTCAAAAATATCACTAAAAATAATATCGATTTTTGGTTTCAAATCATCGATCAATAGATTTGTTATTAAAGTCTCAAATTCTGAGTGATTTTGTGAGTGAACACAATTTAAGTTGGATTTCAATTAAATTTCAATTTAAGTTCACTTTAAGAATCTTAAACCAAAATTTTTTAATATTCTTAAGGCTATCCCGGAATAAGTCTGTTTGAAAAAAAGCCTGATTTTACAAATCAGCCATAAAATGATGTTTGATTACAAACATATGAAACATTTTTAATCTGAGCTAAACTTTCCAAGCTAAATTTTCAAACTGTCAACAACTTCTGTTCGACTCTCAGGTTTCATAAAAATAAAAACCTATAAAATATATATTAAATAAAAGAGAGAAAAGTATTAAAAACTCCGCAAAACATTGAAATCGTTTTATAACTTTTAAATTGATGTCTATTTTGTGACACAAAAAATGTTTTTCAATTGAATTCAAATTAAAGTTTATTTCAGAACTAAACTCAACCATTAATTGATTGAATTTTTATGGAATTTTATTTCAAAAAAAGACTAAAATCTATAAATCCGTGAAATAAAAACTTTTTGTTGAAAAACAAAAGTCAAAACTCTTGAAGTAATTTCCAGATAATTACTTGGCATCAAAACAAGATTATTCCCAAAAGGAGTGAATGAGCCTAAAATCTAGTGTGAAAGTGTCATTGATTAGTTTTCTCAGTGACATTCATCCCAATCTGTGCTTCTATTCACTGGATTTTGTCATATTATTGGACTTATAATACAAAACGTTAACCAAATTTAAGTCACGATTCTATCTGTGATTAAGTTATGATTCACTGCTAATGATTTGACTGATTTCTAACGACAGACCCTTTGATTAAATTATACCGGATTTGAGGCATTCAATTAATTGACTCAAATATTTTCAAAATTAATCTCTATTTCAAGTTTTTTTAGTTTTTTCAGTTTTCAATCCATTTGAGTGACGATCACCACATTCTTCACTTAAATTAATGTTTTGTTTCTGACATTTCAGACTAATATGAGAGTCAAAGTGTGTGGCCATACGTCTAAAGTGAGTTAACTCACATTCTTTTCATATCTATTTTTTGATTAGAACTTCATTTCCCCCTAAATGTTAACTTTAAAACCTTTTTAAAAACTCATATAACACTCCACAAAAAAAAATGTTCTTGGTTCATTCAGAAAGAGATGACAAGAGATGACTAGAAATGACTAGATCAACTCTTATTAGCTCTGATCATCCCTTATCACGAAATTAATAAAATTTAATTTCCTATTAATCTCTTAACTAATAATTAATAGTTTATTTTCATTAAAATACTTGAAATTTGATTTTTAAAAACTGGAAATTATTTGAAAAATTTATAATTAATTAATGAGAAGTCGAGGCATTCATTTGATTAAAAGCTATCATTTAATGAACTCAAATGAATCCAAAAATGAAATATTTCTCCAAAAATATATTATTTTTCTTAGTATTAATTCCAGTCCACGCAATTAGTTACCATGGTTCTCTAATTTCACATTACTCCATATCATTCTGCAGTTTTTAATTAGAACTATTATTTTATCTAGAAATTAGAAACTATCATGCTCAATAATGATTTTCTCATCATTTGTGAAAATGCAAATATTTAAAAGCATAATCATTGTTAACATTGTTCAGGGTTCTTTAATTTACAAAATAACTGTTTGTGTGTGTTAAGTCAGAGAGAGGTCACAATTAGTGGTTAGTCTCGAGGCCAAAATCAATTCCCGGGTCTCGAAAAGGATTTCCCGGTCGAGATAGAGAGTTGACTCGAGTCTCGAAATTATTTATTTAAATAAATAAATGGCTTTTATTTTAAAATAAAAGTTATTTTAATTCATTTAAATCTAACAGAGAGAATAAAATGCTATATTTAAGTAAGAATTACAAGCAAAGTTACAACTTATTTAAATATAAGCTTGGTTTAAATATTTTTAAAATATAATTCCTTATTATAATTAGTTTAAAGATTATATCTGTAATGGATTTTAAAATATTTTGAACCATTCAAGACTCTCGACTGTACCCGATTGAGTTCGAGAAATCTAATTCCCGGTCGAGACCCGGGTTCTCGGAATACTCAACCAAGCTCTAGTCACAATTCATTATCTGAAACTTATCAAGGAAAAAAAATAATTAAATATGAGAGTATAAGATATCAAATTATCTTTTCTTCTATGTTTGTTCCACAGATACTTATAATGTGTATAAAATTACACAATTAGTCAAACGATGCAAAGAAATGAATAATTTTGATTTTGATATATTCTTAACCCCTAAACAATTACTATCAGAAGAATGTCAGCCCAAACACTGTATCCTTTGGTAAATGATTTTTGCTTTAAATCTTTTAAATGTTAAAATGCTATAATTCAAGAGATGAACAAAAAATAACAAAACCTCTCATAAAAATCATTATAAAATTAGACTTAGTTGACATTTATCAAGGTATAATTACTATCCTAGTCACTTAACAGATAAGATCTAAATTTAATCTAAAATAAAAGCAATTTTCAAAAGAGAAAATCCATAAAAAATTTATTACATTTTGAAAAATAATTATATCTAAATAATAAAAGATAACCCCTTGTCCTTTACCCTATCAAATGTTTATTTGATATAAAAACACTTTAGAACTGGTTCTGCATTTGATGCATGAAAAATTAATTTGTTCAAGTTAAATTTTAAAAATTATAAAATAAATTTTTTTGACAAAAAAATGTTTATTTGGAAGCAAAGGGTTTAAAAGAGTTTAAGAGAAGAGAAATGTGACGACGAAAATGTCAAAGAATGTCAGAATCGGAGACAACTCCTACTGAATAAGTAATAATCCCCTACTTATGTATAATACTATTGTGCGTTAAGTCCTGTGCCCGAAAGTAAGGCAATTTCTGCGATAAGCCTTTAGTTGGACACTGTATTCAAAGGAGAGGTATATTTAATATTTGATTCGAAGCATAAAAATTTCAATAAAATTCATTTATTTATTATATCTCTAAAAACATTTCAAAACAGAATAATGTAAAGCATTGTATGAAATCATAATTCATGTAATTATTAATTAAATTCAGAATATATTTATTGATCGCCAGAACAGAGAAAAGACTCTTTTTTTTCTTATTTTTAGGAATACTATTATTTTTGATATCACGCAAAGACATCACTTTTTGGATAATGACTTGTATTTAACTTGAAATATGACTGAATTATATATTATTTCGTTATTTATTCTTGGATTTTGATTTAAGAATGATATTAATATATTCATCACTTAATAAGAAAATCCATAAGAATTGGAATTAAAATCAATTTAATGTCATTTCAATGTTTTATTGATTGCAATCACTTAACATATATTTGAAAAGCATTTATTTTTCCTTAAAATTCATTAAATTTTCTTTTATTTTAAAGAATTTCTTTCTATTATATTCGAGGAATAAAAATCTTTTGTTGATAACTCATAAAAAATTGATGAATTGTTTTCTGGAATTCATTTATTACAACACATATACGGAAAGAATATTATATTTTATGGAAATTAAAATATTTATTCAGAAAAATATATTTTTCAAAAGAATACGATTCTATCAAAAGATTTTTATTTTTGATAATTAGCCCAAAATTCAGTTGATTTGCATAAATGTAAGCATTTTATTCTTGTTTGAAAAGTTGTCTAACCAAGTTAAAACTATTCCTGAATGATTTCTAAATGGGCTCTTAGTATACAAGCAGTGGTTTTATTGAAAATAATGATATAATCATTAACAATGGTTTGAGCAAGTTCAAATATAAAGTCAGACCAGGAATGTTTCCAAATTAATGATATTATTGTCTAATTGTTTGAATTTGAATGAATTGAGTGACTCATAGTTGGCTCCATTAGACGACCAGATATCGATTGTTCCGAATAATATCATAAAATTTTGGTCGAATGAAGTATTTTGTTATTTATGTCTAATTTGTGATCATTTGTGCGACGGTTGGCATTACGGCAGTCCTAATGTATTTGTTATGCAAGTCGTGTCACATTTGAGTCACATTTATATCGTTTGCCAAATATATAGTCCTTTAATATTATATTCCATAAGAATATTGTTTTGCACTAATAATACCCACAACGAGGCGTTGGCTCCACAGACTCTACGGCTACACAACTCACATCAGAGGCCAGAATCATAGCCAGTGTTGCACACAATCAACGGTCACTATCCCTATGGAAACAAAATACCAGTAAAACATTATCTCAAATATAAAATACAGTCAAAGAAAAGCAAAAACCGAGACAATTGTCACGTTTAGAGCTCTCACCTCTTCCAACATATAATTGAGTTATTTAGTGACGAGACTTTCCATTCTCTCTCTCTCTCTCTCTCTCTCTCTCTCTCTCTCTCTCTCTCTCCAATTAAAGGTGAATCAGAGCTAACACTCGACTCAACTGACAAAAGCTCTTCTGAATATAACAGAAAACTATTGGCTTAAGTTTTCTGTCAAATAAAAGTTGGATTTTTTTTCCTTTTATCTGAAAACAATAAAACGCTTTTTTCTGTAATCAAAATAATTTTCTCATTTAATGCCACAAATTATAGACAAAAGTGTTGTATCGGAAAAAAAAGTTTATGTAAATCTAATTAACACAGATTTCAATTAATTGAATCTCAAAATCAATAAAAAGACATTAAACGAGTGTTTATTTACTTTCGTGTTCTCATCAAAAAAATATAAGTATTTCTGAATTGAAAGAAAGGTCAAACAATAGATAGCTTTCTATCGACAAAATTAGTTAATTTGCACAGAATAAAACACTTCCAAAAATAATTAGTTTTACTTCCAGTAATACAGTCAGTAGTTGAGAGTAATTTTCGTGGATATCGTTATAATATTCCTACGAATAAAGCGTTCAATAATTCAGTAATAAAAACATAGTCTTAGAAATGAAGGAAAAAAATACTTTGATTATATTCCGTCGAACATGACTTTAATGAAAAGAAAATGTGCCTTGTTGCCTTGAAAAGACACTGGTTAGAGATCAATCAACTCTAATTTCCATTACATAATTGCACGAAACAATTCTCTTGAAGAAAGAGATTGTTTGACAGAAGAGTGCCCTAAAAATATGCAAATCCTTAGCGTCACTCCTATTCATAGACTTATAATTTAAATGAATTTCAATGAAAGCGATTCCTGAGTTCACGCATTGAAACTTAGGCCTCAATTTTATTATATTTGAATTTATTTTTTTCATTCAACAATTCCTTAGAGTTTAGAAACCCGTAAAACACAATTACATTATCGAAGAATTAGCACTAATACTAAGGGCCTACGAAAATGGGAATAAAACTTTTCGTTTCGTATCATTTAATTTTCTATACTTTCGTTTTTTTGATTTATACTTAATTTCAAACCATTCTCTCTAAGAGTAGAGTAGAGCCAAAAACATACACACATTGAGAAAAAGCATTGAAATAAAGTCTGTGATAATAGTGCTGTGATAGTAGTGGTCCCTATTTCCCTCTTCACCATTCATTTCGGACCAATTTTAATGTGTGTGTCTGACTCACAACGGGTGACATTAAACTGATGTAAAGCACGCGATCTAAACATTTATTGATTGCATTTCTGACATTTAATATCGCAGAAGACTTCTGTACAGAATTTATAGATTGTCTCCAAAAATACTCTACTCTAGCAAAAGACATTTCGGATTAGGTTCTGACCATCGATGACACTGACCGATGACTCTCGCCATAATTATCATCATTAAAGACAATTTTCAATTTGATTAATTGCAAACACTGTTCAGAGAAAGGTCTCAAAACAATATTATTTTCCACTCAAACACTACTTTTTTAACCAAAACCTAATAAATAACGCTTTTATGGATTTGTTTTATTATATAAAACACTAATTAAAGTCAAAATATTACTAAAAAAGAACAGAAAAAATGTTTTTTAATTTCGTTTAGTTTACTCTTTTATGGCATTTATTATAATAAAATGAATATTTTTTAATATTACATATTTATCTTATCTTGTTAAATTTATGTTCTTTACTCTATTATAATAATAACAACCCATTAAACGACGATATTTTCTGACCTGAAATTAACTTTTATTTATTTTAATCGCAAAAAGAGTATATAAACTCCACTTTTATAATAGGGTTCCCAAAGAAAAAAGTGCTGAAAAAAAAGTAGAAAAAAAGTTAAATTAGATTTAATTAAATTACAGCTCTTTTCTTATTAACGTAAATGAAATTTTAATTTACTAAATGTTTGGCACTTTTTCTAATCGAAAAAAAAGTTTTCAAATTAAAAGAGTTATACAAAAATCAAAGTTTTGAACAAAAATTTCTTAAAATTTGAAAAACTTTTGAATTAAATAAAAGTTTTCGACAGAAAATTCTCTGGAATTCAACTGAAATCAAGTGTGAAATGAAAGCAAGTCTTATATATACCAACAAAGAATTTTTTGGATTTGATTCTTGGAGAATCTCTAATCAAAATTTATTTATGCAAATCAGTACTACAATAGAAAGTGATTTGTTATCGAAACTCAACGATTGTATTATAAATAACAATATTTAAACTAAAAATTGTTTCACTCATTTAGTATTCATAGTATTTATCCAAAAATAGTAGACGTTTTGGCACTTGTTTTGTAAGTGAGTCTCAAATTTTATTATCAAATTGAATGCCAGACATTATTCGGAGTTAATTTAATTAAATTGTTTACATTTAATGCAATCGGTGTTACATTGAATGCAATGCATTTGCAAAACAATGTTTCAATGGATTAAAGTTTGACTCACATCACAAACACTATTCATGCGATAGAAATCTTTGAAAAGCAAATAAAATGACATTTATTGAAGTCATTTGCATTAGAACTGAAGAACTAAAACTAATGACTGTAGAGAAGAGAAACAATAGATTTGGTCCACAATATAATTATCATAAATCAAAACGTATTTCACTTTTTTCAAAGACATAACGCATTCCATAAATTAATTAATCGGGAAAAGCGTTACTTCGCTTTTTATGTAATATTAGACCCAAAAATAAGTATAATAGCCTTCTGGCCATAAATCACTTCCAATATTAAGATAATAGATATAATAGTTATGCAGTTTTGGGTCAAAATCAGGCAAAACATATTAAACGTCAATTAACAATAGAGAGGATTAAATGAGAGGAAAGGATGAAAAATATTTCATTCAGAGAGAAATAGTTGGAGCGTAACGTTTAATAGTGAAACATAGCCTTTATTTTGTCCTCTTCTGTGCCCATACAATTCCTACCCCACTCTAAATGATCCCCTTCTGAACTTGACATGATCTATGACAGAGCTATTGGCCCCGAATCTACATTAAACTGTATCTGATAATATACTTCTGCCATATCTTTGATACTAATTTTCTTCGGTTCCAAATCTCTGTTATTAGTAGTGGTATTGACTTCACTTGAGATCATTATATGGATTGAATTTATTCTTGTGTTGACTTTTAGTACAATACAACCGCCATAACCGCCATAACCAGCATAACAGCCATAACAGCCATAACCACAATTCCATATAAAGACAAACTCTTATTAAAATCTAATTATTTCGTGTTTTTCCTCTTATTTTATAACTCTATCGGAAATCAATTGTACTGTGCCTTCACTCCCGACAAACGCCACTCCAATAAATATAATATTTATTATAAATTATTTAGGATAACCTTTAAAATCACCAGGGTAAATATATATATAAATAGATTGATATATTATTGATGCCAAGTCAAACCTAAAGAGACTGAACTGGAATCTATTTTTTATAAATGAGTTTCTTTTTTTTGATCTAGGAATATTAATTTGGTACTAGTTCATTCATATATTTATTCGCTAAAATTATATGATGATCGAAGCAATACATTAACTGATTAAAGTACTTTTAGAGTACATCTCTCGACAAATGCTTAATTAATAATTGAATTGAGTGATACTATTGGCAATTCAATATCATTATTAATATAAATTCACCTTGCTATAGCATTAACATCAAGTAAAAACTAGTCGTTAGTTTATTATATGGAAGTTATACAGACATTAATATTTGTTTTTCTTCTCTCAAATGACATTACATTATATTATATTTAAATAAGAAAATATTATTATATTGTGCAAGGTCTAAAAAAGGTAACATCAAGTTTTCATTTATGTGATTACTTTTTATCTGAAAAGACCTGAAATGATCTGAAACTAAATAGTAGTCAATGATATAGTGCTGAGAATCCGGGCTTTTGTTGGGTAACCAACAGATGTAAAACAAACTCCGATTTTATTCTTTTGTGTCGTTAATAATTTGTGTGTCATATGGGGTCCCAATCATTACAAAAATAGTTGGGATTATCTCTTTTTTGTAGACATAAATGCATATCGAAAAGCACTGAAATACAATTTAGATAAATCTCTAGTTTTTGTGCTTTACTTTACATTACATAACATTTTATCGAAAGTGGAAAAAGTAATTACTTTTGAAGCCATCAGAAAATGTTTTATTTTTTGATGTAATCGATCCTTTGATAAAATGTTTGCCATACCTGAGCTCCGGAGTAATACCTCTCTATTTGCAATATATATATAGTTAGTGGAAATACAGAAAAACTTTCCATTTGTTAACTAAAGTAATGATCATTTCTCTGAACAAATCGTTTCAATAAAAGAAAATATTATTTTTGACAGAAATTTATTATTTAAATCATAATAAATGAAAAATATATGACAAATGATTTTCTAAATCCAAATAAAACTTTAATTATTGATAAAAACATTTTCAATATTTCATTTTGAATGAGCAAAATGTGAATTGATCATGCTCACTTTACTCACTTCATTTAATTTTTTTTTTGTTTCTAAATTTTGATCACTTAATTTAAAAGCCATTAGAAAACAATTAAGTAAATGAATGAACAAAAAAACAGATTAAACAACAAAACAGAATAAAACAAAACAAAAACTGCACTTTAAATGCATTTGAAAAATGAAAAATTTCTATCAAACAAATTACATATTTTAGTTGTCCTTTCATTAAGTTCTAATAATTATTAAGGTTGTACTCTGGATCACTTTAATTATTTTTTAATAAGTAAAAATTGTAAAAATTTGCTAGAATAAAATTTGAAATTATAATCATAACGTCATTCCCTAAACTAATGAGAGAGACATTAATATCTGATTCTCTGGTGACATAACTTTTCACAATAATTAGACACAAATGATTCTAAGCTTTGTTGAGCCCAGGCTTTAAGTATCCCAACGTTCACATCCTTTCCATCCGTTGAGACAATAAGACATTCAAACAGAAATTCATATAATTCTCAAGAATTCGTTTCAGTTAATGAACACATAATTTGTTTTGAATTTCACTTTTATTTGTTTATAATAAAAGTTATAACACTTTTTCAAACTTCAAAACAAATGAAAAAAATTCTCGGATAAAAAACTACCAAATCTTTAAATATGACCAAGGTTAACCTGAAAAGTGATACCTTGTATCAATTTTTCTTTTACAAGCATTTTTCTTTTTGTATGTTAAGCCCTCTCTTATTGGATAGTATTTCCTAAAATAATTTCCGGTTTCAAAGAATCCTTGGTTCACAACCGTATCCTAAAAGTCAAGACTCACTTTTTTATGTGTCATTTGAGACAATGGTTTGCAATAAAAGTCATATTTTAATCGCCGACTCCTTATTTGTGACTCAATTTTCGTTACATTCATTTTGAAACGCATTTATACCTTCTCTTTGACTCGACTCATACCACAAGAGATGAGAAAACAAATTATTTAATTAAATTTATGTCAAATATATAAATGATTGCAATTCTATCTCATTATAGATACTTCTATTTCCTCAAAATGACCTTTTATTGGCAAAAATAGGTTCAATTTACATTTGTGCAT
>JAQIXI010000901.1:0-17401 GCA_034700165.1 Galumnidae sp. Gr-Ori-00277 | reverse complement strand
GAAACCACTGAAAGATATTCGAGTTATAAACTAATCGAAAGTTTTCAAATCCAAAAGAAATTAACGAATGAAAGCCTCAAAAATGAAGAAATAGTTGACTGGAATTCGATTTTAAATTCAAACCATATTTGAGACAAATGTTTGACAAATAACTCATTCCTTAAGAGTTTTTAAAAATAATTGTAATAATTGTTATTAGAATTTAATCCTATTTAACATATTATTTGACTCTTATTTAGTTTTTGTGTAACCACTTCATAACATCGGTCTTCCACTGTATAATTAATTGATTAAAAGGTTTTCCATTAAAACCAATAAATTTTCTAAAACACAAAAAATTGAGATAATTTCATGAAATTATAAAATAAATGCATTTTAACACTAATTAAGGAAATAAGGGATTTTCAAGGGAATCCCTTAAAAATTTGAGCAAGTGAAGGGAAGGGAATGAAAATATTCCTAAAGGGAAGGGAAGGGAATACAAAATCTTAACTTTTTCGGTCTCTAATCTGAACGTTTCAAACTTGAATATTGAAACCAAAAGTGTGGTCCCATAAGCTATTGAATGCAATTCTTAACTTTAATTTTGCTTAAAATATAAATTGAAATCAATTTTTCTAACAATAATATAAATGACATTTATGTCAAAAATGCTCCAAAAAATAAATTTAAACAAATAATTAAAACCAATATTTTTAAATGTATTTCGTGTTAAATAAAATCAATAAAAACTAATAAAATGTTTAATTCATTCATTTCATTGGCATTAAATACAAATACTTTTATCCCTATTTCTAACTTGAATTATGTCTTGAATTCCAAATCCTGGTCCCAACCGATTCAAGAGAGGAGAGTTAACTGTATTACTAATATTAGTTTAATAGTAATCAATACATACTTCGGTATATATTTGAGAAAATATTTCCAAATCGGGTTCTCTCGAGACAACAATAAAGTATAGAAAAGACAGTTTCTGTCAAAACAATATATTAATTAATAAAACGATTTACAAAAAGATATCACTAATTATTTGATTGTTTTGTCAATCATTTAAAAATAGCGCTCACTTTTCAAACACTTTTGAAGACACTTTTGAAACACTTTTGTCAAACATTGAGTCACTTTCAGTCACTTTCACCACAATTTAAATTTTTCCAAAAATAAAGAATTATTTGTAAGAGAAATGACTTATTTTTAAAATATAATTCTTATAAATAGTTATAAATAGTATTTATTAATAATAAATAATAATTTAGTGTTTTGTTCGACGCTTTCAATTGAGTGATATTTTGTTGAAATAAACGGTTGACTCAAAAATGACAACAAATCCGAATCCAAATACTATTCGAGAGAATGGACTCAATAGTGAAAAGTCGGACAGAAATTCACTAAAAGATGAGGACATTAATCAAAACGAGACTCAAATGAATGACTCAAATCTCAATTCAGACAATTCTTCAAATTTTGTTTGTTTTGAAACCAATTTAAGAAAAAATCAATTTTAATGTCATTTATTTAATGATAGGAATGGGAGTACTCTATGAGACGACAAATGCAAGAAATTATCCCAAACTTATGGTTAGGTCCGTACGCCTCTGCCCTCAGAGCAAAGGTATTGTTTTTATGTTAAAATCATTGAAATAATAATTGTTTGGATAAAAAGGCGGAGGAATTGTCGTCAGTCGGTATAACTCATATAATATGCGTTCGACAACAAATTGAGTCGCATTGGATTCGACCCAATTTTACCGATAAATACAATTACCTGACGCTCGACATCGCCGACAGTCCCACACAGAATATCATTCAATTCTTTCCAATTGTAAGATATAATTGTCATTGAATTGTGTCAACCATTTGTCAATCATTTGTCAACCATTTATAGGTGACTCAATTTATAGAAGAATGTTTTAGTTGTTGTGGTTCAGTATTGGTGCATGGTAATGCTGGCATCTCCAGAAGCGCCGCTCTCGTTATCGCTTACATAATGGAAAAGAAGAAAATGGTATTAAAACAAAGTAATCACTCATTACTTAATAATTGTTTGCAATAAAAGACCGCAAATCAGGCGATTCGTGTCGTTCAGAGCCGACGGTTTTGTATATTTCCAAACGAAGGATTCCGACAACAGTTACAGGAATACGAACCCATTCTTCAGGCAAAAGGAATACCCCTTTCATCAAATGGTATAAAATAGTTTTTTTTAATTACATTTAATGATTTGATGACAAAAAGGAGGACTGAAGAGACCATTGAGTGATGAGGACTACGAAAATATGGATACGAATCAAATTCATATGAATTCAATGGATTCAATCGATTCCTGAATTTTCGTTCATTTTTTAAAAATTCATTTGTTTTGTAAAATATGTAAAAATTAGTTAAACATTAAAACATTAAAAGAAATTTTCATTGAAATGAAATTTGAAAGAGTTGTTCACCAAATACTAAATATAAGTTTAATAATAATTATATTTAATTAATAATTATTTATCAGAAAAATGAAAACTTATACACATTTTAAGAGAAGTGGAATTAATCGTAAAAATATGAAAAAAATTGTATTTCATTTTTGTTTTGTTTTGTTTTGTGTGCAAAATAACAGAACCTTAAAAAGGGATAAATTAGATGAAGAGAAAGGAGTTGAGGACAAAATGTTTTTCATTCAGTAATGATATTAACGACTAATTTTCACTTAATTTATAAATGAACTGAAAAATAGTAAGAATAGAAATGATTCGTTTATAGCAATGAATGTTTTGATGGAACTCTTCTTTTCTTTTGAAGTGTTATTAAGTTTTGTTTCAAAGTCTTAATATTTCACACTTTTTTGGCGGCATTTTTGTTGCGCACAAACCCTTTGGCCTCTTTCACCAAACTTTCCATATCTTCGTCGGACTCCTCTTCCTCTTCTTCAGAATCAGCGGCTTTTCTGGTATTTCTTTTACGTTTAGAAATGGAGTCCTCTTCTTCTGATAAGTCTTCGTCGTCGTCGTCATTACGGCCTCTCTTTTTGGCTCCTTTTTAGATAAGAAATCAATTAAAATATAACAACAAATTAATATTAGAACCTCTTTTTGCGGCCTCTCTTTTGGGTCGACCCAAACCGCCTTTTTTGCCTCTTTTTGATTTACTTTTGTAATCTTCTTCACTCTCCTCTTCATCAGATGCGGCCTTTTTAGGGGTCTTTCGGCGTCCTTTGGGACGTTCTTCTTCTTCCTCTTCGTCTTCGAGATCCTCTTCCTCTGAATCACTCATTTGTTTTCGGGGAGATTTTCGGGTCGGCTTTTGGCGTTTCTTTGCGGCCTTTTTCGGAGTTTTCTAAATAAACAAATGTTTTAATAAATTATAGGAAAGAGTAATAGAAAACCTTTTTCTTCTTTTTGCCCCAATCACTGTCCGATTCAGACGGGGATTCGTTATAACGCTTTTTCACAGCACTTCTTCCGCCGCGTTTGTGCTCCACTTCCCAATCACTTTCAGAGTCGGATCCCCTTCTTTTGCCACGTTTTGGTCGATAGTCATCTTCGGACTCACTTTCCCAGAGGTCATCATCGCTAACAACGTAGTCATCGAGAGATACAACAGATTTATTGTTCTGTTTTGGGGGCTGCGAAGACCTTCGCGGACGACCTCTTCCAGAACCGGCACTTTTTCCTTTTTTTCGAGCTTTAGGAGACTCTTCACTCTCAGGTTCTTCTTCTTCTTCCTCCTCTTCATCGTCTTCTTCCTCTTCCTCCTCATCTTTGACGTCGTCATCTGATTCTTCTTTTTTCTTTTTGTTTGTCGTTTGTTGTTTTGTCTTCGCGGGAGGCCTTCCCTTCTTCTTAGGCTCTTCTTTCTTAGGAAGGGGTTCGTCGTCGTCCTCTTCTGACTCATTCTTTTGTTTTTCTCTATTATTTTCGTTGTCGTCGATGTCTTTCACTTTCTTTTTATTTTTGTCTTCAGAATTCTTTTTATCATTTTTTTTGACATCAGAACCGACAGAATCGTTGTCTTTAGTGTCTTCGTCGACGTCTTCATCGACTTTTTTAGCCTCAGATTTAGTGTCATTTGAGTCACTTTTTTGAGACTCATTTTTGTCATTTTCTCCATTAATTGTTTTGTCTTCGCGTTTGTCTTCACTATTATTCGATTCATTATTGACTTTAGTGTCGGAATCGATAACTATTTGGTATTTGTAAGCGTTGGCCAAAAGACTAAAGACGTCGCCATCGGATAACTTCTGCGACATATCTTTCTTTATTATCTTTGGAGTACTGTTTGAATCATTGGAGTAATAAAAACATGGATTCACGTGTTGCTGATGTCGTGTTGTCACCACAAAAAGAGATCATTTAGTCATTTGTTAACAGAAAATACAAATTAAGTACAAAACAGACCGAAATTAAGTGGATTTCGCCCTCATTTGACACTTCAATGAAGGCGTGATTTCGCGACACTTTCTTATCGGAGCACTAATTGAGACAAACATTTATTTCATTTGTAATCCAATCCATTAAATGTCAGAAATAATACAAAGAATTTAAGACAAAAGTATTGAAAGTAAAACAAAAGACAAAACGTTTAGAAAACAAATCAAAGGATTAGAAAAAACATAAAAACAATACTTTTTTAAAAACTTTTATTTAAAAAAAGACAACTCTTTTAAGCAAAAGATAATAAAGAAGTGATAAAATGGTTGAGACATACATTGAGAAGAACTCCTCTGCCGAGAGTTGTCTTTCCGACAGTCAGTTCCACCTCTTTGTTTGAGTCGTCCATTGATTTTAGAAATGCTCTCATTTTGGACACAATTTGTGAAACTTTTTTCAATTGATTAAAACCCAAATCTATTGTAAAAATAAAATAAAACTCAAATGAAATGAGTGGTCACTTGAGAAAAGAAATGCCGCCACAGAACAGATCCGCCATTTTTTGCATCAATTGTTTGTCAATATTTGATTTCGAATCTCAACAATAGATTACTCTTTAGTTCGAAATCATTCAACATTTGAGCCAATCATTGCTTTTGTTAAAAACTTTGAAAATGTTTGCAGAAATCAGAGTTTGAAAATAAGGCAAATATTACTACAAATAAAGTCATAATTTTGTACTAAATTGAAATATAAGCCCAGTTTTCTAGTATTGGGCGCCAAATTCAAAGTAAATCTATTTATTAAACGATAAATAATTTTAGTTTTATTGGAATAATATATTGAAAAAACCACCAAAACTTTTATTAAATCAATTAATATGTCATTAAATTACATTAATTTTCATCAAAATTTCATCAAAATCTTTATGGACTAAATTCTGTAGTGTTGGCCAAAAAGTGTCAAATATTTCAATTAAAAACTCATTAAATTAATTAATTGAATCAAAATTTTATTGAAACCATTAAATACAAGAAAATTTAGAATATAAACAAATAAGGTTTGGTTCAAATAATTGGTTCAAATAATTGGTTCAAATAATTGGTTCAAATAATTGGTTCAATACAATTGTTATATAAGTTCTTATTTAAATTAATGAACAAAATTTTCGAGTTTTTAGACGAACTAAAAATAAAAAACTGAACTAAAGAATAACGAAATAATAATTCTAATACATATATAAACAAATGAAGAATATATTTAAATATAATTATAATTAGGTATTATTAATATTATTATTATTATTATTATTATGACTGAATTTTGTATAAATGTTTATAAGAGTTGTCCTAAAAAAAAGTGAAATGAATTGTACTTTAATTAAAGATCACTTAACCCGAAGTTAATATTCAATGATTTCATAAATACATTAATAATTGTATGAAATAAGAAATTGATTTTTAAGGCTCTTTTGATTCAATTCTATTTTTGAATTAAATGATGACAATCACAGAAAAGAAGGAGGAATTCAATCGAAACAAAATTCTAAACTCAAATTAAAGTTTGCATTTAATTTAAGAATTTTGTAATTTTTCAAAGTTTTAATCTTTCAGAATATTTTTCAAAAAAAAAAATTCATCAAAAAATAATTTTTCTTTAATTTAACGCTTAGAGAAAGACTTCTAAAATGACTAATACTTGAACTCAATCCTCGATCTGATCCGAAATCTGTTACAGTGGTTGAAATGAATCAATTCAAGTGAGCAATAGATATAAGTGTTGGACAAAACGACACAAAAGTATTTCATTGCGTTATAATTAACATAATTTGATTCCAATTCATTATAACTGATATAAGCGTTAAAAAGGTGTCAAATAAATGACAAGAATTCAAAGTAAAATATAACATAATTTAAATATATTTGTATCCAAATTGGAAGTGAGAAATACTTTATGCTATGAACTGATGCCAACCCTTTCATAAATTCAGTTGAATTTATTCTATTCTTAAGTTCAATAAAATTAACGGATATCTTGTCCTTCAAAATGCAATTGATTTACATTTTTGTGGGAAACCGATTGCTTTTGATTAATGTTATAAGAGTTATGATCTGATGGACGAAAATGGCTCTGGCTCTTTTCTTTATTTGAGTATTTCGAATAACCATTGGATATGTCTTCTCCGCTGATTAACAAATTCATTAAAACACTATTACCTAAAATATAAATTTAAAAAAATCATTTAAAATTTAATTATAAAATAATTATACCTTTATTTGTGTTATTATTGTTATTATTATTTATTTTGAAACGTTTTTGAAGTTGTGATTCATTTGTCATATGTTTAGTTGAACTGATATTTGAAAGCAAACCATTTGGACAAATGTTATACAATAAGTCGGGCGGTTCTGAATTAAAGGGTCTTTTCGGGGCGTTAGAAGTCTTGTTTAGATTATTGTCTTTATTTTTGACATAATTGATATCACTTTTAAAGATATTCTTTTGAATTTTCCGTGAATTCAATGGAAAAGTTTGGCCGACAGTCTTATCATTATTTCCAATTGAATTGCATTTATTATTTAGTGTTTGATTTATGTGACGAATCATTTGACTTCTATTTTGTACTGAATTAGTTTCAGATTTTTTCAAATGCTGTAAGACTTCAGGTTTTAGACCATAATTATTGAGATTTTGTTTGACTTTTTGAGTCATTTTCTTATTCTTTTGGAAACAATCGGTTTGAAGCAAAGCTTCTAAACAATTAGTTCTTTGAAGTGGAGGACTTTCAAACATTAGAGAAGATCTATTGATTGGTTCGGGAGTTAAAAGTTTATCGTCTGTCATATCGAAGGCGATGTCATCTATATTTGCATTCGAGTAATTCATTTGTAAGTCGCCCTCCAATAGAAGAGGAAAATCATCGATCGGAATAAAAGGAGCCCTTTCTTCGAGTGTCTTCTCATCTATAAAATCGATTTTGTCGTTTAAATTCAATTTGGAGACCTCTTCGGTCGGAGATTTGCAAAAAAAGTTTGACGTTTGGCTTAATATCGGAGAAGAAATATTGAGCGGAGAATTAGTATCACTTGAATAGGGATCAACGGAAGAGTCAGTTGATGGAGAGTTTGCAAAATTGTCGTCGTTGTGAGAAAGAAAGGGATCGTTAGGCAGTGGAGAGTCATCATTATTATCCCGATTATTGAGAAAATTTTTAATCAAATTATTGGCGACTGTTTTATAGACACAATTATCAGTCGATTTGTCGTTTATCTCATCGACACTTGAATTGTCATTAACTGAATTAAAAGTGTGAAGGTTTTCATCATTCAGTTTCAACTTTTCCTCTTCGTTGAAGAGATTAGTGTTTGAAATATTATTATTAAAAACTTCTTCGAAAAAGTTTAAATCATTAAATTCTGCCAAAAGGTTAGGAATGGGAACACAAACGTCATCCCCGGCTTCTGGAGCCAAATGAGTCAAATCTTCGGCGTCCGAGAGAATAGTTATATGGTTTGCGTTGTCGAAAACGATGAAACCACTTTCCATATCAGCTGTTTTGGGTGCGAACACTGTTTTAGTGCTCGAAACGAATGAAGTCGGACCTCGACTGCAACTTTCAGGAATACTTTTCTTCACCTCTTCTAAACTCTTTTCTGTGTTTTCCTTAAAGCACTGCTCATTTGATACCACTTCCGTTTGATTTATAACACCACTGATTGAAGAATAAATATTAATACAAATTTTAATCAATTTTTTTCAATAAATACATAAAAATGAAAACTATTTTATGACTTCAAATGAAATCAGAGTTTAGATCAATAATGAAATGAAAACTCGAAAAATGAGTAGAGCTATAGTATAGCTATAGTATGGCTATATTAGAGCTAATTCTATAAAAAAAATTCATTTTTAATTAAATATATTTTTTGTGTTAAAGTCAATGAAGAGTCAGTAAAGAAGACTAAAGTGTGCGCGACTGACAGAGAGGCGATGTTGTAAGCCTTGGACTTTTGCCTAATTATAGCGCTCAGTCATACCATATCTCTCTATTGCGAGATGTGTTAACTCAACATATTCTTCAACATTAAAAATAATCTTTAAATATAATTGCGTTTTAATCGACAGATCTTATACTTAAGACAAATAAGAACTTAATTCAAGTGATTTGTTAACAATTATTTAAATAATTATTCTTAAAATAAGTATAATTAGCGGTAAAATTATAATAATGGCTCACCTGATGACATGATTAACACAAACAACTGATTGTGGTTGAGATGATTGGCTATCTGTAATGACTGTCGCCTCAGTTACTAACCAGAGATAACCACCAGATTTGGCCAAAAATCTATAGCAGTCGGATTGTGACTGACCCCTTGCAAACACTGCATAAGTAATAATAAATTTATTTAATACATTTCATTATAAGTTATAGTCGAGTGACAAAACACAACACTATTTATAACTATTCATAACCTTTCGATATACAGAATAACGGATTTTATCGGAATATAAATCACTTTTCGATAACCAGTAATGTTAGCTCTCAATGAAATCATTTGAATAAATAAACATCAAATCAAATGATTTCTTACATAAAATATATTTTAATAAAAGAATAGATTCATAACTAATTATAAAATAAAGTATTTGTAACTCAAAAAGTAATTTTTCCCTAAAAAAGGAAAAAATAAAATAAAGAGAAAATAATGAATAGTCGACTAAATTGTGTCTAAAAAGACAAAGAAATGGATTGAGTTGTTTGAGTTGTGATCTCGAAATTAATCGATTCTAACAAAAGCAAAAAAAGTCTAATCCAATAGCGATCAATACGAGTGTGACTTAACATCATATCGACAACATTATGACCCGATTGTACGGCACATCAATTTCTGAATTAATTAAACCTAATTAGAGGGAAGGCATAAGTCGCACAACAATGGATAGGAATTAGAGTTCCAATTCATCGTGACTTTCATTAAATTATTTTACATTCAATACGCAAACACTAATAGAGAAAAACTATCATTGAATCAATTGGTAAAATTCAACTAAACGAGGAAACAGTATATTATTATTATTAAACACATCTATAAATAACAAATCGAATAAATGAAAAATCAATGAAAAGACATACCGAAGAGTTGTAGCAAATATTGTAAGAGTTATGGTTTAAATGAGCGATCAATTAGTTCTAAACTTTAAGAGACAACTAAAAGACAACCACATGGCGTTTCGGCACAGATAACATTCACATTAAGAAAATTTTTTGATAAAAAGTAAAAGCACTTCTCATAAAGAGTCCAACTTTTGATATACTTTAACAGAGTTTTCATTGAATTAAATGTAAAGTTTTAGTCTAATCTCTTCACAATTATTGGATACCATTCACATCATTTAAACCAATTTAATGATATATAAAATGATAAAACAATTAAATTTTAGTTAAAGAGTAAAATAAAATGAAAAAACTATTTCCTGTTCGTCACTCAAATAAAAGGAATGTTTTTTTGTCAAACAAACGATAAATTATTATAAATGAAAAGTAAGGAATCTATAATAGTATAGTCTATTAGAGGAGCGGTACTCAAACTTTGAATAACAAATATAAGAATTAGGTTCTCAAGAGGTGTCGGTTCTGTTTGCGACCATTGAAAGACAAAATATTTGAAGAATAGTATAGAAATAGACGAAAACGGGATTCGCATCAGTGTTTGCACTACGATATGGCGAAACAGAGGAACAGTTACTACGAATTAATAATAGAAAAATATTGGACTCAATCCAAACAATTGGAGTGACTGACAGTCATCATCGCATAAGATATCAAAACTGAGAGATTCATCGGAAAAGTTTGAAATTTTTATGCAATTTTGCGGTCAAGGATACATTGGGCACAATGGGCACAATGGATACAATGGGCATTATCTACATTCTGAAAACATTACATTCAATAATAAATTCTTAATATAAATTTTGTAAATCAAAAGTATTTGAAAGATAGGATTAACGAATAAACGGTTAAAATTAGAAACAATATTCGTATGACTTACGAGTTTTAAAGAATTTTTCCAATGGTTTTAAATCCAAGGCATGAAAGAAACTGAAGAGAGATTTGCCGGATAACTCATTAGAATTATAACCGAGGATTTTATCAACACTAAATAAAAATAAGAATGAAATTAAAATTGTATGAAATATTGTTTGATAGCAAACCTCTCGTCAATATTCGTATACTTCATATCCAGAGAATGACGACTAATAAAAACATGAGAACCAAAATATCGGTCAATAGTCAGGGGCTGTTCGATCGGCTGACAAACAGCGGTCATAAAATAACTCAAACTTTGAGGCAATGATTCCTCGGATTCATTATTGGAATCGTTTACTTTTTTGAGATGTCCCGTCAAGTGAATCACCTGAAAGACAATTCAAATAAATAGAAATCATAGATTGAATCCATGAAAGACTACCTTATAATTGGCTGATTTGAGGTTCAGATTCCGACCCTTATTAGTGAGAGTACACTTCAATCTAACAAAAAATGAGGCAGAAATGAGATCCTCCGCATTATTGTCAATAGAATTGTTGATCTGTTTGAGGGCCAAAATCTCTTTAATGTCATTGTGATCGCAGGGATGGCTAAAATCATAAATGCTTTGACCGATTAAATCAATTTGTGTTAAACCAAGATATTTGTCGACGTCTTCAGATAAATATATCATATCTCCATCTTTGGAGAGGACTAAAACGAAACCATTCAATGCTTTAGAGACCGAAAACTCATCGATAAGAGGCTGAGTCTCGGCTTTGAAATTAGAGACACCTTTTAATGAATAATTAAAGTAATAATTTATTAATTCTTTATAATATAATTGACGTACTTTTTATCGGTTCGACAACTTTTCTGATCTTCAAATAATTAATTGCAAGTCTAACGAGCGATGCCTTATCCAAATGACTAATATTCTTGGCTGGTATTGGAAGTAATGCCTCCATTTGGTCAAAGATTTTTGACTCTTGACTTCTTCTCTCTCGCGCCGCTTTTCTAGACTTTTCTTTACGTTTTTCTGAATTCCTTTAAAAAAAAAATACATTAAAAAGTGATTTATTTTACAAATTTTTTATAATAAAAGTATATAAATGTATCTAAAGTTTAGATATAAATGAATAAAAGGATATTTATTAAGAAGTGAAGGAAACAAAAAGTTTTAATATTATAAATTATGAATATTTTATTAAATAAATAAATTACCGAAAAAACATTTGGACTAAATATCGGTAAAAATGTTATTCTATTTATAATATTGATATCAATGTCTTAAAAGGAATTTTGTTAGAAAGCACTGGAAATCATAACTTGATGTCGACTACATTCGAGTATTGGCCTTAAAAGAGGAGTTCAAGAATATTAACTTATGAGCCATAACTGATTATAAGGCAGATGTCAGTAAAGAACACAATTTGAGAACAGGACTGGACTAACATATGATAGTCTTGGGGCTAAACATTCCTTCTTTCCAGTTGCGAGTTATTGAAACAAAGATCTATCAAAAGATAAAATGAAAAACTCTTAAAGCAATTTTGCCTAAAATCAAAAAATCAAAAATAAAGAGAAAACTAAATTCATTTCTAAAAGTTTATATAAATTCTGTTTTTTACGAATAACTTTTATTAATGGGAATAAAAATTAGAAATAAATAGCGATTTTAAGTAATTGATCTCCGGCTGAGCCCAACATATATTTGAGAAAAACATTGGAGTTCTAGCAATTTGTGCAGTTTTGAGAGACCGCCGGCGGCTATTTTTTGTCCTCCAAAGAGACCAAAAGTGGAAATCAAAGCTAATTCTCTTCTAATGCAAGACTTAAGTCGAGTTACTTCGTCTCAATTTTCTATATATTAATATTATTTACTTTTCATTGCAATTCAAATATTATTATTATTAACAAATCTCTTAAAACTCAATGAAAAGATATTGAATTAAAAACTAAGAAAATTGCCTTAAAATTAATATAATTTCTATAATTAGCAAAATATATTACAAAACACTAAATTTAACAAGAATTACATCATTAAAAGCTTATAAAATGGTTGGCACTCATCGAAATAACTTTAGTTCAAATTTTATTGAATTTTATTGGTATTAACTTAAGATATTATGAATCCATTTTTCAATTTATTTAATAATATGTTTAAGAAGAGATAACACATTTTACAGATTAAAATGTGTTTATATTCACATTTTATGGTTTTTGTGTTAAAAGATTCTATCAAAAAATGATCTGTCACTCAATTGAGAGTTGATAGATTATTCTCTCTATCAAACATTGAAATCCAATCTCAACGTATTTCTACGTCATTACAAAATTTTTCCTCAAATCAATGTTTTTATATTAAAACTAAAAAACCAAGAAATTGACTCAACCCTTAAAAATCTCATTTCAATTGAAAATTCCAATCAATGGATAATAAGAACGGTTTCTAAGTTTTCACTCAATAAAAAAATAGAAAATTATTCAAAAAATTTTATTTAAATTAATTATTGGATTTTAATTACAAATAAGTAAATCATTTAAATGTGGTTTTAAATGATTTTTGAGGAAATAAATACGTCCTTCGATGAAGTCAATGATATTTCAAATTATATTTATCTCTCAATAAATCGAAAAAACAATGAAACAAATCATATGAATTCCTAATTCTTTCATTAAAACAGGAACTGACAAGAAATTAGTTGACCACAAATACACTAATTATATCAATAAGAAATTCGGGTAACAATAAGAATATTCACTCAATAATAGACAACTAATTAATACGACCTTTTAATTTCATTTTCAACCAAAACTCAGTAAATGTTTCTCTAAATTAACTTTAATTAAAAAAAAGTTTTGATTAAATTGAAAGGTAAGTGAATTGACGTCATTTAATGAAATTTAAGGCAAATTAATTTAAACCTTTTATCTGACATTTTTTTTTTTTAAAAACTTGAATCGAAATAAGCGGTACAACCAAAGACTGCAAAATACAGATCAGAAGATAAGAAACATGTCGTCAAGACTTATGCTTTATGTATTGCTTACCCAAAACTATACTAATAGATAGGTCGAAGAACCTGGTCATCTCGATTAAAGGTGAAGGAGTTAAGTTTCCTGTACTTTATCCAAAAGAAAATTTTTTTTCTTCTAAAATTGTAATACTTTTCTTTAACAGTCAATGAAATAATGATTTTAATGACAGAACTACCCATACATTAGTTTGGCGTAAATCCGTTTCAAATTAAATTCAAACATTGAATCAAATTTAATATTTGAAAACCAAATGATTTATAATTTGAAAATCAAAATTGTAATCAACAATTGTGGCAGTAATTAATGGTTTGAATATAAAATTAGAAACAAAAAAAATAAAATTTTTTTGAATCGCTTTTTAATAGAAAACAAGTTTTCACTTTTTTTTTTGCAAAAATGGCTGAAAACCAATAAATGTTTTCAATACTTTTGGAATCAGAACTCGAATTAAACCGAATCCACAATAAATGATAAGTTATTGCGAAATAGCCATACATTGAAACCCAAATGAATGGATTTAGCCTTCATTTGACAAAAACAGTATTTAGTGTTTGTTATCGAATTTCGATAAGAAAGGGCTAAATAGGAAATGGAGTGTTTGAGTGTTGACCTTCCATCCAGTGATTTGTATATCACTTAATTCATAATAAAAAGTTGACTCAAGTTTTAAAAAATTATTATATTTTTTAATTACTCATTAATTTAGGGGAGAAATACGACTTTACTTCAATGGAAGTGTCTTTAAATTCGATGGAATAACTCGAACTCGATATTCAGCACTCAAGACAAAAGGTGCTTTAATCTAAAGAAGCAATTATTTTTTACCTTGAACCTTTGTTTATTATTAATAATACAGAGACTATAAGTGGAAAACAATTTCTAAGAAAAGAGGGAATCAAAAATATTAGAGATTTCGTCTGAAAAACTATAGATAACCAGAGATAAAGTACTTAATATTCATATAAATTAAATATATCTTAAAAGGGATTTAAAACTAAAATCTGAGAAAATTGTGCACAAATTTAATTGAGTTGAACGAACCTAAAGTTAAGCTCTTGTAAGGCTTAGAAGAGTTCATTCAAACACTTCCTTCAAATGAATGGATTTTAGGTCACAATCGGAACAAATTAGGATTAATTTTGAGCCTAAAATTCACAAATCCTTTTATTTGACATTTATTTTAATGCATATATTCTCAGAATTTATCTTATTTTTGTAGTTTTATATGAATTTCATTCATTTAATTCTTGAATTTAATATTGATTTCAAAGAAATGCTAAACAAAAGTAACTCTAAAGAAGTCATTCAAATCAAGTTTAATGAGGAATAAAGGGTTCAACTCCAGGGGATTTAATGGGGTATTTTCACTTCGATCTCTATGGAGTCCAAAAAACTTCAAAAATTACCAAAAAATACTATTTTAGGGTTTTTAGTACTTTTAATTACTTTAAAGTTTGAATAGTTATAGATTATGTCATTTTTCATATGAAATTTAATTTTAAAATAAAGAAAAAAAATATATTATTTTTTCGGATTTTAACTAAAAAATAGTCCCCAAAATGGTTTAAAAAGCGTTATTTTCGGCACTGAAAACACTATTTTAAAAACAAAATTTGGTAAAACTTTTCTTTTTTCAAAAAGTGGTAAAAATTTGCCGCCGCTTAGAGGGGCCCTACGTTTGGTCTTCCAAAGAGGGAGTTTTTTGCCAAATTTTTAGTCTTAAAGGGATTCTGGTTATATCCTCTGCGGTCATCCCTGATTTTGATACTTTAGTGGTGATGTCTCTAAGGCCTATTATCATTATATAAGTGCAAAACGGGGACATTATTTCAATCACATGATAATCAACTGATTAATAAATTTGAGGGAAACTAAGAATTTCCATTTGATTTAATTTACAATAAATTTTGGAGAAAATATTTAAAATATATATACAATTATTTGTGGTCTTTTAGCCCATATGGACCCATAAGACCCATAAGAAACTACAACAGATATTGAAAATTCCAATCTATTCTAGAAATGATTCATTTTTTAGAGACATTACAATAAAAAAAATATTAAATTTGAGTCGAAAAACATATAATTTAGTGATTAATTAGAAAATTAGTGATAATAACAATTATGTCTCAATATATGATTTAAGACTTAAGTAAAGACAGTTAAAGCCATTAGTATTGGCTTTAAGGGAGTCGTATGACATCATTAAAAAAAAGTAGTTCTCCAGTGATGTAGTCGTGTCTTAAACACGAGATCTTAAAAAATATTTGACTATAAATTTGAACATTTCCTGGATATAATAGAAATGATGAGTGAAGATAGTGGTTGTGATAATAGTGTTTCGCACACCATAAGTATTGTAGACTTTAGGCTTTTACCAATTCATACGCATTTTCAATGACCCAAATATCAAATAAAACTCAGATATGAAGAGAAAATAACAAATAAATCAACAAAATTTTATTTATATAATTAAATAACTAAATAAAAGGAAAATTAAATTATTGGACTAAATATTAAGCATTAAATGAAGTATTGAAGAGAAGATCAAATTGAGATTTAAATCAATGATTACATCATTCAGTGTTGAGACAAATGATCGCTAAGTTATTATCAATAGATATGAAAATTGGACTCTAAATGAGGAAAAAACTTACTTTCTTTTGGGTTTTGTATTAATTTTTTGATGATTTCCATTAGTTTTAATCGAAAGTAAGTCAAAACTTTTATTAAAATCATTGGTTTCATTGAATTCATTCATTTTGTTGTTTAAGAGAAAGTTTATTGAATTATAAGTTTATTTTCAATAATTTCCAATCAATTCAATGCTATATAACATAAAACACAAATTAATTAAATTTTTTGTTTCACATCTGAATTGAGATACAGTTCGCACATAAAAACAGAGTAAAAATAAGGTCAGCAACAAATCAACAAAAATATTACTTCAAAATAATGAGGTTTTGATAAATCAATTAGTAATTCATTAATTGATATCAGAATTTGTGTTTAAAATCATTGGATTATAGTTTGAATCGATTTAAGTGCTATTCATTGCAAAACAATATCTAACCATTTATTATGGTTTTCACTTCACAATACACTTATAAAAGTCATGCGCACAACACTATACTATAGAAATTAGTTAAATCACATGACAACCAACCAATCAAAAACTTTCTTTTATACACAATTCATAAAATATGTCAATTATTTGTTTAAAACTGTTTTACAATTTTTTGATCCAAAATTGAATTTATAAAATAAATTCATTAAAAATTTAAGTCAGAGAATACTTATTTTACTTATATATTACACTTTTATACATTAATATAACAAAAACAATCAGAGAAAAGAAAATATGACATAATATTTAAGTGTTTTTAGAGTACCATAAAAACAGTTATAGTTTTTATTTTCACTTCAGTCTAAGTGAGTACTTCTAAAATACATGCGTTAAAACGTTATGTCAGACAACGTGTAATAAAATAAAGTCAAATCAACATTAAAACGAACACTTTAGACAAATAATACGTCTATTATTTGTATATCTTTTAATGGTTTTATAACATATAATAGACGTATTGTTTGCTTAAACTGTTCGCTCTAATGTTGACTTGACTTTATTTTAAAGTTTAAACTTTAAAGTTTTAAGACTTAAAAGTTTTAAGTATCGAAAATGATTTTCTCAGTTCTAATAATTTTAATTTTAATACTAAATAATATTCAAAAATTGTGTTATAACTTACATAAGTCATTTAATTTATTATAAATTTTCATACGAACCGAAAAACATTATGGTTTTACTAATTTTTTTTTTGTGAAACCAAAATCAAATCACAGGAACTGAAACCGGAAAAAACCGAATCGTTTGAGTTCTACTGTAAATCTTCACTAATACAGTTTGCCCTCGATATATCAGGTCTCGATATAACCAGAAACTCGATATAACCAGGTCCAACTTAAGCACCGA
>JAQIXI010000900.1:0-17408 GCA_034700165.1 Galumnidae sp. Gr-Ori-00277 | reverse complement strand
GAAAATATTGTCACTATTATTAGATTTTAACAAATGAGTAATGAATATATAAATTCTTTTAATGAGAAGTATTCATAAGATTTCATTTTGACCTCTCATTATATTCTGACAAAAATTGTGGTCATCACTCATGAGATACCAATAAAAAAAACATAAGATACCCATCAAATCAATGACATTCAATAGTACAGTCATTAACAGAAAAGTTTATTGTCATTTAAGTGTCAAAAAGTTGCGACACATTTAGTGGGCGTAACTCTCTTTTGATACAATATTTTTTGGACTCAATTTAATCGTGTTTTCTGGGCTTTAATTTCTTGTTTAGAAGACTTTATTGTCTTTTTGTTCTTTCACTTCATATTCTTGTAAAACTTCTCCACTCTTTTATCATCTCTTGGAAATTCCTTTCCATTCTTTCGATCATTTCCTAATCCCATTCCTGACCTTAAATACTTTAGAGACGGACATCTCTTAAGCCGATTCACTGATTTATAGAGTATTTATTCAATAATATATTACTTAACATAAATGCAAATCAAAGTTTTGTTCAAAATATTTAAAATAATGTCTTAAATCGATAAAAAATTGATCTAAAAATAATATTCCGGGAAATTTACTCAACTTTATTGTTAAAAAGAATATCATTTAATATAACTTATATTTTATATATTCTGTAAGACATAAATTGTATCGAATAAGTGCTGTAAATATAAAAATTAATAAACATTTTATATTTGGGTTGAGTTTCTATTTTATGAAGTGTCCCTAAGTGTCCAGGCCAAATCAGATATTATTTGATAAAAATAATGAAATATCCGTTTGACCTTGCTCTTGCTCCTGATCTTAGAAATATTTTGCGCTTTATCTCATAGTCTCACATTTGACAGAAGACTCTTCTCAGAAGAGGATTTAGTATCGATTCCGTCATTAGATTTTTTCAATCGACAACAACAACAATAGAGAGCACCCGTCGCACAGTTTACCCAACTTTAGGACTCTTATCTTAAAATTAACCAAAACTTAATTTTAATCACAAATAACTCCGACGATAAGTGAATGATATGTTTCTGAAAAGTTGGCGAATAAAAAGTGGTTTAATTAGAGATAAGTGTTAAGTCTTGAGAAAATGAAATCAGTTTTCATATTATATGAAATATTTTTCATCTGATAATGAAAAAGGATTTCGAAAACAATTGACTCCAAACAATGGACTCTTAGTTAATAAATTCTTAGTAAAAGTTGAAAGGTATTCATTAATGGCGACAAAAGTGGCGAAAAGGTATAAATTATTGGTATTTCGTCGGAAATTATTAATAATTTATATTTAGTGGACTCGTTATTAATAAATGGCTTCAATGATCTCCAAAATAGATTTATAGTGGAATAGAAGTGCAAAAATGAATTCTTTCACATTTTGTGATATATTGTATAAGTTATTACAATTGAAACACGTTTTTGTCGGCCCCCGAATCTCTAACTCCTAATAAAACTGACCGATAATTATATACTTCTGATTTCGGTTCAATAGAGTATCTGATAAATTGCTGGAAGAGATAAGAAATACTTTTGTATTATTAAAAGCGATTGAATCGCATAAATCAGATGAAAGGCCAAAAGGAAAGGCAGAGAAGTATCGCAAATAATAAAGAATAAGAGGAGTAGAAGAGAGAAATAGTTTCATAGATTTGGGCTAACATTTCAGACCTATGACTTCTTTCAACAAATTCTAGGCTCAGGAGATTTGACGGATTTTTTGGCCCCAAAAATAATAGAGAGAAAGAGTCAAAAAACAAATAACTGCACAAAAAGAGATGAAAACAATTTGTTTCACTACTGATTCCCATTCCTCTGAATGCAAACCCATATTTACTTAAAGCATATAAAAACTAAAAGCATTAAAAACATCGCAAATAATAATCACTTTTATTATTACAATATTTTTTCTCAAAGTATTTGAAGAATTTTAATCATATTTTATATAATAAAAGAAATGTTTTCTTAATTTAAAATAAAATATATTTTTACGTCGAAAGTATTCTAAAAAGTTTTTAATTTAAAGTCTGTTATTTTGCTGTCATTTTGTTTCTGAAATGATTTTAGTTAATGAAAAATGTAAATTTGATTCGAGCAGATTTAGTATGGCTTACAATCTCATCATTCATTTTTTGGCCTTAAAAAGAGTTGCATTGATAACTTATCTGATAAGGAAAAACTGCATAGAATTTCAATTTGATTTTTTTGTCTTAAAATAAAAAAGTTTGCAGTGATTTTGATCTTCAATTTTCATAACTCATTCTTCTCTGGTTTTTATATATTTTTAACGATAGTCTCAAAGTTTTGATAAATTGTTTTACGTTCGCAAAGAAAGAGGAAAATATGGATCAAAAAAAATTTCGTAAACATTGCATGAAATCGACGAAAGAAAATGTTTTAGGAAACTATTCGGAAAATAATTTAAAAATTTTTGAAATTCTATAAAAATTTAATTTATCGTTGAATTAAAGAAAATGTGAATTCAATGCATTAATAAATTTCAAACAAGAATTTCATAATTTTATTAACATTTTTTTCACTTTAAAACTCAATATTAGACTTAAACTAATTTAAAACTCATTTAAAATATATAAAATGTTTCACTAAATGATAAAAATATTTGTTTTTAGCCTTAATTAAAACAAATTCAAGTCTTTTGAGCCAAAACTTTGTGAAGCAGACAATAGGCTATTATTCTTTGTTAGATTCATCCACGAAGAAAATGAGACAAAAATTCTTCAAATGATTCAACCATTCAGCTATTCTTCGCCAACGCCAGAGGGGTTTACAACAAACAATGAAAGCCAGACTCAGACAACTTTCCGATCGAAAGGGAATAAAACAATGAAAAATCTGATCGAAAAACGCCGGAGAGATAGGGTTTAAAAGAATTGCATAAAATTTTATATAAAATTATTGATACTTTAATGCACTGAATCTAATGTCTTATGTCTTTATTTTTGAGGCATTCTTTCCAACACAAGAATATAATTCATATAATCTTTAGTCTCATTAAATATTTGCATAATCTTTAAACAAATAAACTCAAGAAAATAATGACAACAAAACCATTAAAATATACGAAAAGTCAAGAATTTTATTTAAATTTGAGTAAAAAAAAGTGATATTTTTGTTAAGAGTTTTAAATTTAATCAAATAATTTCTATTGAAATCTAAATGTTATTCCCTTTTCATGTCGACTAAAGTGAGATAATTTACTACTCAATTGATTGGATTCTTTCCAAGTTTATTGAATTTACAAGGGATCTAATTTGTACTAGTTAGTCTTTATGTCTTTTTGAGCAATTTTGCTCAGAATTTTATTCTTGATTTAAAGAATAAAATATTAGTATTTTAGGACAGAATAATAGTGACAATTAGGCGAAATGAGATTCAATTCTAAAAATAATGTTATCTTTTGGGCTGAAACTTGTGCTCATTCTGTGTCTCATTTTATATGTGAATATATTAAACAGTGTTTGAATGAAAAGTCTATTTATCTCTGACTAACGCATAGCTAATGATTGTTCTCCTCATAAGTTATGCGGCGATGATTTTAATCGTATTTTTCTGCTCTAAGTTTTCAATGATTTTTGTAGAAAACCTCTTACTTTACAAACAGAGTCATCAAAGAAGAAGATGCAGACTATAAGCGATTTGTTTGAAATGAGAGCAACCATTTGGCACTCAATTAAGTTAGGAGTTGACTATCATTTTGCAAACACTAATCATTAAAGAAAATGAGCCCAAGAAATGATCAAATGATCAAATATATCAAATATTTATCCCTTAAAATAAAAAACTTATGAATATTCAGGAATCCATAAGCAAATGATTTTTGACTCAAACTTTTCGCCAACATTTTTGATGAATTGAAGAGATTTTTATCGAATAAGCGATCAATCATTTGATGAGACGATGAAAATATGAGCGAAAGAAAAACTCAAGTTTTTTATACAAAATTATTTTGAATTAAAGTTTCGATTTCATTGAGGAAAATGTGATTTTTGTTTGAATTTTTATTAGAATTTATACTCAAAACATGTTTTATATGACATTTTGTGTTGAAAATTCTCACTTTCTATTAGATGTGACACTTTCACAATCGGAGTATAACTTATCTATATTTTCATAAACTAAACTCAAATATATTTTTTGAATTTTTATTACTTTCAGTCACGACATATACCTAACAGAGACGTATTCTGTGCCAAATCAGTTGCACCGAAAGAGTGTAACAAAATATATATTGAATTTAAAAATAGTTGAATATATTTATATTCTTATCAAAAGCAAAATTTAATAATAAGTTAAATAAATATTAAATTCTGTGCCGAACCTATTGTCAAAAGTGGAAATACCTGTGAAAACAAAGAGTAAATTTTCAAATCATAATATTCTTTCCTTAAGAAAAGAAATTCAATTAAACTCTTCGGAAAACTTTCATATTTTCGTTATAAGAAAGGATTAATGAAAAACAGGAATAAATTGAAAATAAGAAAAAAAAGGGATTCTTTTTGATTCTCTTTTTTCTGTATTGAAAGTGATTTATCAAAACATTCATAACTTTTATTCTTTTCTTCCATTCTTTTTATATAATGTTTTTATTCATTTTTCCATTTCTTAATAGACAGGAACTGTTGTTTTGAATACATGTCTGAACAAAAAAATTCAATATTCAAAGTGAAGAATAGGCCTAAAGAGAAGAGCTCTATGTCTTGTCTGGTCTGAGAGTAAATCCTATTAAACTTCTTTGTCTGCTTATTATAAACATCAGAATAATTGAGTTTCAAATTCAATGTTTTCCCTATCAATGAAAGTGTGAATAAACTCATGAATGGAGTGATTAATAATTATTAAGTAATTCATCAAAATTAAAGTCTCTTTTCTGTAAAGCAAAACAAAAATAATTGAAAACTAGTATTGTTTGCAAATAATAACAACTTTTGTTGAACACCAGTAGAGACCAAACACACACATAAAGTAATCATCAAAACATTTACAAAGAAGTGTTAGAATAGATATCCGGAGAAACATTGAGAGCTCGAGCCCTATGACAAACACTAAAGAAAATTTTCATTCGTTTTTATTCTCTTCACTTCTTGTGCCTCAATGTCTCCGAGGATTCGATCAGATATACAGAAGAGTACACATTTACTGAAGCACTGGAACTGTTTGAGCACAAGACTACTACAAAAATGAGAGGAGCAGAGGAACGACAGCACTGACGAAGAATTGTATCGAATTTTCTTCTTTGACTGTTATTCGTCTTATATTTAACTTTATATAAAAGATTCAGAGAAGAAGTAAAGAGAAGAAAAGGCCATTCGATTGTGAACAGAACAAAAACATTGCCAATGACTGGAAAGGGATGGAAAAGGATGAGGAACTCCAATACACAATACAGTCGTCAGACATCGCAATGAGAATCAGTTGACTCTAACTCAAGAGTCAGTCAATAGCGATGAGAATAATGTAGTCTGACTTCAATGAAGACAATTTATATGTTATTTATTTCTGTGTTTCAGTTTTATTCACATTCGTATTCATCACAATTCCACGAGAATTCAAACTTTTATATTTAGTTTTACTTTTTTTTTCAGTGTTTTATCTTATTTTTCATTTTATAAAAATTGATTGACTGAACACAAGAGACGACATAAGAGGCAAAAATCCGATTTTTTTCGTTTCAGTTCCGGATTTTTTTTGTCGAAATTTTTCTCAATTTTCACAATTGTATTGAATAACTGTTTTTTATTATTATTTTTATCTCAAAGAAAAAAAGCTATTAGTGATGATGTACTCAACGCTTAAGACACAAAACATTAAATTTTTATGAATTGTTTCTGAAGAGTAAAATCGGATGAAGAAAATTATTAATAGAAGATCTGAACCAAAATGAGTTATTACAGTAATAATAGCGGACCTACTCTTCCCTCCCCTACCATTTATATCATAATTTTTGGGTTAATTCAAAAAAGAGTTTATTATGGCTTTTCTCTACACTTTATTCTGTGTTTTATCTAATTTCCATTCAACAAATGAATTGATAGCAGAATATATTAGTAACGGAATTGTCTCCTCTTTTAATGGCATACAAACTGAGAAAACATATTTCGCTTCACTTAATAAACAAATAATACATTAATTCATATTATAAAATAAGGCCAACAAAAAAGAGAGTCTAATAAGAATGGGTTTTCTTTTACAACTAGCAAAAACTTTACAATAATGGGTCAGGTTCTAGCATTAGGTATGAAATAATGGTTTGCCAACGCTCTGAGCACAGTCTCTAAGATATAGTCTGTGATATCAAACCATATACTGAGCTGAAGGATAAAAATGATATATGAAGACAAAGCAATATATCTCTCGCAAGAGTTAAACACTAAAAACACTGCATTTTCTCTAAGAAAAAGGAATTTCTTTTCTGTTCTTTGTTTTTATCCAAAGGATAGAAGAAATTCTCAGTATTTGGAAGAATAGAAAATTGAGCAAAAATGGTATACATTGTAAAGAGGGTAATCTCTCTCTCTCTCTCTCTCTCTCTCTCTCTCTCTCCACTCTTTTTTCTGTTTGTGAAATATTCAAAAAGAGGTTTTTGACTAAAAATGGTTTGAAATGAAAATGGTTTGGTTTTTGATTTTCTTTGCATCGGATCAGACCTCAAGTAATACAAATAACAGAATATTCTTTCGAATGTAATAAAGTTTGAAATTTTTCTGTTTTTGAGGTTTTCTTTTGAAATTAATTCAAAGTTTGAGACATTAAATCAGTGTCTGAAACATATCTGTATTACCATTTATCAGTTGTTGGTGAGTGTGACCCCAATTTACAGAATTGGATACACTTTGGAATGTTTTAAATGGAATTTCATTGTTATCGCCTGACATTTAATTGATGATTTTGAGCAAGTTAATAAAGTAATAGCCAGATAACAATTATCATTTAATTATTTATAAATTTGGACATCAAATGAGAGAATATAATGAAGTTTGATATGTGAGGTATGCAGTGCTGATAAACTCTTTGACAATAAACTAATTGGCAAAATGAGGTCTGACTACTCACCGCCATAGGCTTCGCAGACTAGTGTCAAACTGTCGCCTTCATCGTAGGGCCCAATAATGTCTCGAAGCGTATTTCCGTCCAAATCTTTGATTATGACTTGTTTTGGAGGAACTGTTTATATGAAAAGAAATACCAAAATATTTGTTATAATAAATATTGACTGCAATTAATCACTTCTTTGAAAAGATGTCAAATCTTGAGATCAATAAATGACAGACAAAATACATATGAATCGCATTACCGGTGACGTTGAGGTGAACGAGGAAGTGCTGTGTCCTGTGCTTACGATAATCGACGCGACACCGATAGTCGCCCTCATCTTCTTCGATAACCGGATCGAGTTTTAATGTTGGCGGCAGTACTGACACATCCATTAGTGCTCTTCCGCCCAATTCTTCTGACGGCACTTGTTTTGAGTGCGACAGACGACTGGAACGGGCGTCTACTGTATATATAGGAATACCGGTATTTCCTCTGTACCAAATCACTAATGATATATCTTCCTCTACCCATCGACTCGTATTGCAGGGAAGTAATACCTGTCCTCCGACTACAGCTTTGTATTCACTTATACCTAAAAAAATAGATAACAATTGAAAGAATCTCAAGAGAACTGAATTCTAATTAAAAGTCAATTTATTATCAAAATTATTAATAGTTTTATAGTTTTACCAAATCTTAATAATTAAAATAATTGTAATCCAAATCACAATACAATTTATTTTAATTATTTATATCAAAATTGTTTTGAGATTTAGTTTTACTCCAATTAAACTAATTTTAAACTCATTTCCGCCTTTTTTTTGTTAAAATTTTAGGAATTTTGTGAACATTTATTCTCTAATCGACGATTCAATCAACGATTCACTTCCAGTATTACAATAATAAAACTTATTTTCAAAGCTATTATGAAACCAATAAAAGTAAAGACTACTCTTCTTAAGAATGTGTATTTGAAGGGAGAGGAAGAGGGTGAGAGAGAGAGAGAGAGAGAGAGAGAGAGAGAGAGAGAGAGAGAGAGAGACGGATTGTGATTAGACTCGTTATAGTAAACTATAAGTATTGGAACAAAAAAATCTATAAGTATTAGAAGAAAAGTAAGAATAAGAGACGTATCGAATGGTCTCTTAAAGTATTGATTTTGAGACAAAAATTCACCAAAAATAGTGAACAGCGTTTAAGAAGTGTTTGGAAGAAAAATCGTAAGAAAAGTTCACTGCAAACGATTGAAAGAAAATTTAGTTTTTCTCTTCTTTTGTAAAAAACTCTTTGATAGAGTAGATAAAAATATGAGCGACATATGTGTCGGAGGTTCTCCTCTACGGCCATAATAGAAGCCAATGTTAATACATCGTATGTTACCAAAGCTCAACAAAATGATAGTATAATACAAGAATTACAATAATATTTAGCTAATAGTATGAAAGTAATAAGTCTGGAAGAAAACAAATTAGATTTGCAGCTATTTTGCCATCTTTTTTGCCATGGTAATAACTTTGCCTTTCATAATCAAATAACAATCAAATGGTTGGCTCTAATTTTTTTTTCTTCCAGTCATTTGGAGTTTGCCTTAAAGTAGAGGTAATTAAAAATGTCTGCAAACAAATGAAAAACACGAAAACTAATTGAATAAAAAACTAATTTATTAAATGTTTTCATAATTGTATTTAGATTTTTATGTGATTCGAATCCTTAATTATATTTTCATTAAAACAATTATTATTTGTTTTTTGTTTTGTTTTCACTTTTCCGACAAAAAAATAACTAAATTTATATACTTTTGAGTAAATGAATGCAAAGATATATACATTTATGAGCAGCCTTTCTATGTGTCTGTCCTATCATATTCTGTGGAATATTCTCTACATTAGTAGTCAGAGTAGAATATTCTGTCGAAAATATATTCCGGAGCTCTGAATATCGATTTTAAATATAAGGACACAAAAAAAGAAAGACTCAAAACTGTCAGTGAGTTTCGTCGACACAACAAAGATTTGAAAACATTTGCCAAAAATATATATAAAAACCTTTGAATGACTATAAGATATAAACTTCACTTAAACCGAGTATAAGACTATAGCTTTTCACTCATTGAACTATTGTTTAGGTGACTGGTATTACACGACAGGTCATCGTAGCTGAAGATAATTTTTAGTACTGTTTGGCTAAAATCCTTTTATTTTATTTGATGTGTGAGCGCTATATTGCTATCATTTAGTCTATAAGTTTTGGTCATTTTTGGCATTTTTTGTCTTTTGTGTTGTGCCAACTGCAGAGGCCTTTATTCTATTATGTTCGGCCAATAAGCAATACCATTAGGTTATAGTCTATCTCTGTCTCTCTGAGTCACTCTCCATCTCTCTCTCCCCTCTCGTTGTGTCGAAGCCCTTAATTAGTTGAACGTACGGCAGAGCAAAAACTTTTAGCAGATATCTTAACAAATCTGCTGTTCTATTGTGTAACACAAACTCGTAATTTATATTCGGGTTTCTCTTCGTTTCTCTGTTGGCAAATACAGTGCACTTATTCAATGTATATCCTCGGCGTTTATTCGTTTGTCTCCACTCTCTTCTGGGATTTCATATCAAGCAATTGCAATCTTTTGCTAACTGTGCGCTCTTATATAACAGCACACAAACAGCACTTATATTTACTGGAAAAAAGTTATTTCTGGTCATCTCTTACTAATCATAAGAGTATGTCAGCGCACAAACACATCACTTCTTAAGCGTGAATCTGATTTCAATAATTAATGGCAACAAATCTCTGAATCTCTATTAATATATTCAATCATATAATGAGAAAACTTTTTTCTTTCGTTAATTAAACTCGAATTTTACCGAAAGAATAATTGCCTCTAATTTACACTTCTATTAAAAGATATTCAAAGACTCACTTCTCATTAAATTCAATTCATTTTTTATTCATTAAAATCTCTGATCACTTAAGATGTGCGACAAATACCGGCAAAAAAATTAGAAATGAAGAGTGAAGTGAGTCATACAAAAAGTGAATCAAACGGAGAGAGAGAAGAGAGAATCCGATTAAATTAAATCAGAAATAAATAGAGATATTGTATATAACTATATATAACTGGAAATGAAGAGACAACTCAAACATCAAATCAATAGGAAATTCAAAGACATCCAGAATTTAATCTGGAATTGGATTTCGGTTACAAATGAAAAGTTCTAATAATAAGAAAATGCGGAGACATTTGTGAAGACATTTATTTTTTTCTAATTTATTTCCTTCACTTATATTACAGAATAACAATTAGTGTCCGAAATCTGAGCCTCAAAATCATAATTAGTTTGTATTTTAGTGTTTTCTTTCAATGTTTTAATCAATTTTATCGAATAAATTACTTGGAGTTCTAAGTTATCCGGATTATACTGAGAAAAGCTATTTTAATGTTTACGTTGAAAATTGAGTAAATATTTTTTTCACGCTTTTTAGGCGAATATAGTATAACAAAATAGAGCGAAGTTTTGCAGAGAAAATCCGTTTCAATCCTTTTAAATGTAAACCTTATCTTAAAAAACTGTTTTCAAACAAAAGGAATTCAAAATAACTTTAAAATAGTCGAGAGTTTAGACGAGAAAAGTATCAGAAAATTATCGATAAAATGAAAAAAACTGAATGATTAAAGAGTTGTTCCGTTGAAAAGAGTTGCAAAAACTGAACAAATAATCAATGAAGAGAACAACGTCTGGAAAAATTGTAGGAATGGTATTACACTACTGGCAATCACACAGCGAAACAACAGCACAGGTTTATTGGCAGATCAAACGACAAACAATTGCTATTTGGCGTCCAAACAGAAGAGCTGTTCTTCGATATATTTAGCTTTTTTTTTATTTTCTTACTTCTTTGCACTAAGTTTTTTGAGGCTGTGCTCTACTATACTGTCTCTGCATTTGATACTAAGTTACTCATCAATTAGGATCCAATAGAAAGGATCGCCTAAAACTGTTCCCAAAGTATTTCTACGGGTTTTGATCCTTTAATTATTTATGGCAACAGTTCTTATGCTACAGATCTCAGATCCGGTATTTGTTGGTCAACACCGCCGTAAAGGCTTCTTATATTATGAGCTCTACTTCTGTTTTTCTTATTATTCTTTTTTCTTTTGTTTTGTATTATTTTGTCGAAATATAACAGATTTTGTCATCACTGAAACAATTCCTAAGGGGTTGAGTCCTTTACTCTTCATTTCAATTGTTTTTGCATTTAGTTTCACAAATGTATTATAATTATTATAAATTACATGACTTTCTCTTACACGCCATACCTTTTCTCTACTCATCTAATTATTTTTGATTTTATTAATTATTATTATTATTATTTGTGGTTTTCTCTCGACTTAAGGAAAAACTATAACAAAATTCTATTCATATTTAATAATAAGATTTATGTAATAATAATAAGATTACATATAATACGAAATTAGATATTTTTTTCATTTCTTTGATATGTTTTCAATAAAAACATTGTCGACAAGAATAGTGTCATTCAAGTGTTTTCTGATAATAAATTCCCACTAATTCTGGTTTGTCTTACATTTGATTTTTATGTCTCTTTTTTTTGGCGAATCACTATTTATGTCTTTTAGTTACACAAAACTAAAGTATATTTTTGACAGTAATTCGAATATCAATTCATTTATACATTTATTTTATACAATGATTTTCATTTTCATTGGTATCTATTATATTTTTGCTGAGTTTGAAAGGTTTATATAATTTATTGAATTCAATACAATATATTAAATTTCGATAAATGAGTTCTGAGTTTCAAATAGATTTTCAATTCGCAGCACAGAATGAGAGATGCATTTCAGTTGTTATGAGGAGGAAAACGATTGAAAACTTTGAAAATGTCTTTTGGCTTCTAATAGAGGAGAGTGAGTGAGGGAAAGAGAGTGAGTGAGGGAAAGAGAGTGAGTGAGGGAAAGAGAGTGAATGAGGGAAAGAGAGTGAGTGAGAGTAAGAGAGGACTAGAGATTCGTTTGTAGTAAATAATGATATCACATGAATCATATGAGAGGAGTAATCATTTGCCAAAAAGAAATCGAGTTTAAAATGAATTCTTGAAAATGAGATCACAATCTCTTAGATATAAATGTTGAGGAAATACCATATGAATGTTGTGTCGCCACACAAGAGAACACTTGATTATACCTTTTATAAATAATTGAAATTTCTTTGCCTTCAAATTATATATTTTGAAACTAATAATTAAAATCTAATCAAAAAGTGTTTTCATTAAATCTTAAATAAAAATTGTGGACTCAATAAAAGCTCGGACTAATATTAAACAGTAAATTATGATTTCTCATTGATAAGTTAACTTATATATGTAATATAACATTTCATCTTGAATAGTTAAATAAAATTGATCCATTAATATATTAATAAATACATAAAATTTTGAATAAAAATTAAAATAATGACACCAATAGTGAGTTCTGTCAGTAGTTTGAAAAGTGCTTTAAATGGAAAAAATAAGAGAAAATTCAATTTATACGAAAGTTAAAGCTTTTCGACATTTTCTAATTGGGGTTAAATCGATGATCTCAAGTATCACTTCTAGAGTAAAGCGCATCGAAAAAGTAGTAAAAGCAGTGAAATCAGTGAAAATGGGTTGAGTTTAATACAGATTATAATATATTCTTATTATATGACTAATCAAATCATCTCATTATCAACAGAAAAGTTTTTATAATTAGTTGACTGTTTTGTTGCATTGACTCCAATTGTATTATCTTCTGAATAATTAATCAATTAATACATTTGAGAATAAAAAGCCATTCATTGCGAGGGCTTCACATCTATTCCTTAAAAGTAAATTTTTAGTCTAAACATTGGGACACCATTTGTTGTTTAACTCTTTTATTAATGCATTTTATTTCAAATCCATTTAATTTGCATCCAATCATATATTCTTATTATATAATAATTTAACGATTCTTTGCATTTAATAGTGAAGTAATGCACAAATAGGTCTTCGCATAGCAAACACATATGAGTCTAATTCTGTGTCTCATATAGTCTTTAAATAAATTAATGAATAAATATAATAGCAGTGCAGCACTTAATGGGTTAAACATACCAAAGCATACAATTGTCGTAATAATACTGTTCTCTAAGTCTAGTCAAATACCGAGCAAATATATATTACTTATTTCCAGTTCTCTATTTCTTTTGTGGGGATAACCATTAGGTCTATCATCAAAACATGCCTTAAGTATGAATTATATTCGATAAGCATTGCAACGCTTCCAAAGCCAATACAAGTACTAGGTAAGTTTCGCTTAATCTATACTTTAGGCTCAGAATAAGAGAATAACTCCTTTTTTTGTGTTTATCTAATTTTCTATCTTGGTTATTGTTTGATCTTGAATATGATACAGATTGAGCTATGGATGTATCAGCTGTTATGGCAACGGTCACCGCTATTGATAGCAATCATTGTCTGATAGTCTCATATACTCTAAGAACAGACAAATACCAAAGACTCAAATACTGGCCATAAGTGCAGTGCCAGCGCTATGGAATGAGTGACAGCCATAGTTGCACAGCACAGCATAATGGAGAGCACGCATAGCCGGCAATTGTGGTCACAATCAGTAATTGAAATACAGTAGCTGTAGTTAGTGCTCAATTGGATTGTGTGCTGAGGACTGTCCACACATTGAACGCCATTTGTATCGAATAAAATTGAAATAAACGACTGCCAATTGAATAACAAACTGACGACAAAAATTTTTGTGATTCTTAGCACTTTGTCTGCACTTTTTATCTGAGTTGACACACACATACACTTAGCCAACACTGTATGGCCAGGAATCACATAATAGCTAACTGTGCATTGACTCACACTCTATCGCTTTCCTATCTAACAGTGCATTAGCGAAAGCATCACTTTTTCTTTCTCTCTTTTTATAGTCTTTTTTTGGTTCACTCTTTGGACTAATTTGTGTTCTCTATCTTTCTTTAGGAGACATTAGAGACTCTCCTCTAAAACTATAGAATAAACGATTAGCCAAAAGAATAATAGTGTCGTCTAATAAAAAAATGTTCAATACTTTTATTTGGCAATCATTTGATGGTAACTCTAATTTTACTTTCAAATTATGAGACCTCTTATGGCTTACAAACGATTAATACTTTCGTTTTATTTCAATTAGGGCTCAATTTTTTCCTATTATTTTGTCGAATTTAATTATATATTGCCTTTAATTCATTTACAGTTTGTATCTAAGAATAAGTTTATAGCTAGAATAAAGACAGTGCCCGGAGCACAGGCACAGCACAAACCAAATCGACGACAGGGGACCAACAATTCCGTAGTTTAAGAATTTTTTACAGAAAAAAACACGAAATTGGAATTTTCACAACCGATTGGGAGTCAACAAAACACCCCATTGTGAAAGTTGAGTCCACTCATACACACTGACAACAATGATTGAATTGAAGAGTTATCTGTGCGCACAGAATCATCTGTATAAGACATAATGCCATGAAAACATGGGTCTAAAAGTATAACCTTGACCATAACAAATGAAAGGCATGTATTGCACACTTTCCAGTTGACCGCACTGTTAGCTTTTGCCGTCCACTGTTTGACAAGTAATCGAATCCTTTTTAAACGCTATTCATTCAAAGCCTAATTCGAGGGCTCAGGACTGAGGGCTGAGCGCCAAAAGAATTTCTAATAACAAGTTTTTTTTGTCGAAGAATTTTTATATTTATTATAAGTAATAAATTGAACTTTTCGTACGTTTTTTTGCTGAATATTTGAGAACAGAATAATTAATCCGAAGAGTGTTTCTTATTCTGTGCGAAAGAGAAGGCAAAGTGAGAAATGCAATTCTCGAACTGATTCTCACTTTGATCTGCATTTAATTCAAATTAAATTAAATTAAAATTCCATTCAAATAAATGTCTACGAATCTAATGATGAAAATTCCGATTTCTATAGCAAATGAACACCAAATAAATGGCGAAACAAAAGAGTGAACATCAGAAGAGTGAACACCAGAAGAAAAGCTCGTTTTATCTCTGAATCTGTAATTAGCGTTTAGTTCTCCAATAATAATAATAACAGAAAAAGAGTTTTACTATACTTTTGGTGATCGTCTGTTACGATATCTGAATAAGATTTGAGTCCCTTATGAGCTGTTTGTGTGAATCGTTTGTGTTCTCATAAAAAAGTCTCATTCAATGGCTTTTCTCTTCTCTCAAATCCCATTTTCATTGTTTGAGGACAAACAAAGAAAAATAATCGCCAATAAATTGACAATAATTAATACGAGCAAAGTTTCAACTAAGAGCTGACCAAGTTCAAGCCAGCAATTAGCAGCAAGGGACTTCTCTATCTTAGTAAGAAAATCACCAGAGAATACGGCAATTAAAAATAATTGCAATCAAATAAAACCCCATCAATAGAGTTGTTCCACTTTGACTTTATTGTAAACAAAAATATAGCTAGAACAATTTACTAACTGAGCCTTATACCAATTAGTCTGCTTTATATCAAAAAAGAAGATAAATATAATATTCCGCACAAAAATCCATTAATAATTATTTTCAAAAAAGAAAAGAAAAGAACTGAAAACACATTTGAAATTAAAAACAAACAAAAAGTTTTATTTTTGTAAAAATACTATTATTTCTACTCTTTTTTTTTGAGTTATCTTTTATTTTAATATAATTTTATTCGCTTTCACTTACTTTAATCAAAAAAATAATCAGAAAATTGTTTTATTCAACAAACATATCAGTAGTTTTTCTGAAATATTTAATGTTTTCAAAAGAATGAGGCAATGGTTGGGCAAAACTAAGGCAAAGACACTGCGATAGAGAGCGGAAAAATTAATCACAAGTAAAAAATGCATATTCACTGAGTAAACAGTTGAGTGACATTTGCTGTCACTTCATTTCAACTTTTTCTATATTATAGTTAATATAATTAAAACTAAACCTAAAACTAAAATACTTAATGTATTGGAAAGAAATATATGAAAACACATTAAAAAAGAGATCGAAAAAAATCTATGTTTTGGAGAAGATTTGAATTCATTGTTAGAAGAGATACAGACATAGAGATTGTCAGCAAAAGGCCATTCATTGCATTACTAATGAATGTATGCATTCATTGTAATATAAATTGTGTTTTATGTGTAGATGTGGTGTTTGCGATCATATTTATATGAAACAGAATATTCATTGCAATGTAAATGTAAATTAAAAGACAAAAGAAAAGAAAAAAATACATAATTTCTTTAATATTAAAATTTTAAGTCATTTCACTAACGGTTCGATATTTTATTTGTCAGAATAGAGTTCACTATAAATAAGTTTAAAAATGTGGCCTTTTTTCAGATGAAATTTCCAAACATCGACTCAATACATAAAATGTAAGCAATTCTTGCAAAACATCCAATGGATGCAAATTAGAGCGTAAATATCAGATCAAATGACAAACATATAAGTCATGTATTTTATTAAATTTTTCAGACATAATATTCTGAGTGAAAAAAAACTGGTTCTTCACTTATTTTATGAGCAAAATATTTTATTATTGATATTTTAAGCAAAAAATTTTATTTTATTAACTTTTATTAGACATTCATTTCAATCGAAAATTTTTAGACAAAAAAAAACTACTGAATACTCGCTATTCATATGACATAACATTATTTCGCTGTCGATTTCATACTTATCCTTATTTTATATAACTTTTTATTTTATATAATTTTTAAAGTATTAAAAGCTATGCATTAAAAAGTTTGACAGTTCTCGGACTAAGAACAAGATTGAAAGAGAGTCACTGCGAGAGAGAGAGAGAGAGAGAGAGAGAGAGAGAGAGAGAGAGAGAGAGAGAGAGAGAGAGAGAGAGAGAGAATAATATAAGTAATGTTAGTGTAAGTGAAGAAAATCTGTGATATTATTGAATTGAATGAATAGATTTTTATATGAAATTTTCGTTTTTCACATTCGAGGCAAACAAAAAGTCACATAATTTATGGTTAAGTGCACTTAAATCTCTATTTTAATATATTCTTATGGAGAATAACAAGAATAGCCTCAAATATATCTTCTGACAATCAGATAATGTGGTCAAAGACTTGAATGTATTGACTGACCGAAGATTTTTTTTCGCTTCTCTCAAGTCTTTTGCTTTTTTGAGTATAAATTCAATAATAAGAATCGTTGGTTAAAAAGATGAAGAGTTTTCAAAATCAGTCATTCAGTTATTGTGAATCAAATTTGAGTTTCTGTTGTCTGTAAAATATA
>JAQIXI010000899.1:0-17409 GCA_034700165.1 Galumnidae sp. Gr-Ori-00277 | reverse complement strand
ATATTTAAAGGAAATGCATTTCTGCTGACAGCTATCAAATATTTACACATTTAAGGCACTCATAAGACCTGATCAACAAATTCACATTAATATATATATTATTGGGTTTTATGTGAATTTATACATTGTATATATTTTAACCAAGATATGATTCATTCATAAAATATAAGATTTATAGAAATATTAGACTAAATTTAAAAAACATTTCAATGTTTACAATAATTATTTCGATTTAAAGCGATAATTGTTTATTGCATTTCAATTGGAATAAATGCCAAAATACTAATCATTAAATCATTTTTATTACACTTTTAGGTATACACTGTTTGTCGTTCATCACATTAACATTTATTCAATATCTTAAGAGATTTCATAAACAAATGTTATGTATTTTATTTCAGGTCTTATTGAAACCAATTCTAAATAATTATTGCAAACATTGAAATGATTTCTGAGTTTAATATAAAAATTGCGACAATTAATCATTTTTGTTATATATCTTCATTTGTGACATATTTTTCCTTATAATCAAATTTTATCATAATTTTAATTTTTGTTTACAAAAAAAAGAAAAGAAAAGAAAGATATTTGCAATTATTTGAAATCAATTTTTTTAATTTTTATCATAATTTTAATTTTTAAATATTGAAATACAGTTTTTTATTCAGAATTGAAAATAACATTATTTTGATTTTTGCATAAATTTTAATGCTTTGAATTTTAATTTTATAAATTGATTTGAATAGATTTGCACAAAATGTAAGCTTTCGGGCGCGACGTTAGGCTGTCTTCAGAAGAGCTGCAATACCTCACAATTTCATTATTTATGTGCAAAAGAAAAAGGTATTGAATATTGAAATTTCAATGATTTACTTATAAATTGATGTTAAGGCTGTGAAATGGATGAGGAAAACTTTTCTCTCTATTGTCCCAAACATAAGGTCAGTCTTTTAATGAAATTATAATTAATTGTATATTAATTATATATTAATTGTTTCTAATCTACAGAAAAAGTCAAAATCCAATTCAGACGAACCATCCGTTTGTTCTTTCGGTAAATCTTAGGATTCAAATAAAATGATTTCTAACCATTGATTAGAAATTAAAGACTTATGTTTTTATTTGTAAAACATTCGTAAATATTCGAGTGATTTGTGTTTTAATTGAAATAAACTGTAAAGAATATTCTACTTATTATATATTTGTGGACATATTTTGTGCCAATATTTCATTATTTAATGTAAATTTTGTCGAATTAAAACCGTTGGTATAATTGTCTGTAAATAAACAATATTTTAAATATATTTAATTCCAACAAATTTAGACTTTTTTACTGATAAATACTAAATACTAGTCTTGAGTCGATTCAATTCAAATAAAACTGTTTTCAAACAATTGTTTATTAAATTCATTTTTCTCTTTAATAGGCGCTAACCCTTAAAATATACAGTTATAGACACTAAAAGGTTTGATAAAATGATCCTTAATATTTTAGCCTGATACAAGTCTTCCTATGATATCATTAAAATTTGTACTAGGGCAGAATACTAATCTCTACTCATCACATATGACAAGAATACTTACAATTTTTAACAAATGCTTTGAATCGCTTTAAATAAAAGAATAAAAATTATTTTTAAAACTTAAATTATTGGAAGAGTTGTGCAGACATTCACTGAATACTACGGATATTCACTATATTTGCTTTTCATTCATTTCTTTCAGTTTTGTTAAAATTCCCCAAAACCTAAACGAATACCCAAACTAATGTCAACTCCTTTGGTTTCCAAGGATTTAATTTGAGGAAATTTTCCTTGATCATAATCAAGGTTATATAAAGCTCCTTGCTTTAAAAATAAACTCATACCATATTAGTTAGAAGTGTATAATATATTAGTAATATTACTATAAAAAGAATAATAAATTCTAAAATAAATTTCGAATTTTAAGTTTTTATATCAAATTTATATAAATGTTTAGTTAAAAATTATAGATTTAATAATTTTTTAATTAAAATATTACTTTAATTTCTTAGTCCAACAAATATCACATCATTTAGTAATCTATTAAATAAAATTAAACAAAAAATGATTAAATGACTTATTTTAAACAAAATTATCTAAACAATCAAAGTTTATTGAATAATTAACTATTTAATTTATAAATTCTTCTAAAAAAGCATAAACCAGTGTTTGACCGATTATATTAACTAAGTATAATTACTAAGCGATAGTATTAAGTAAAACATTATCCCAGGTTAGGTTCATAAATTCTCGACTGTATTTATTTATTCTTATCTTTAAATTCATATAAAATCAATTTTAAAAAATTTATTTTCATTTAAGTTTGAATTTTAGTTATAATTATGTATAAAAAATTTTATATCAATTATCGAATGTTTATATCGTTATTAATGACTTATTAATTAATTTCTCGTTAATGAATGCAAACTTAGATTGTATTGAAAGCAATTATAGTTAATAATAGAGTGAATAACTGTTTTTACAAACTATGACTTAAGTAAACATTTAATGAATTCATAACAAGTGATCGAATGTCAAAATAATGACTTTTCTAAGTATTCTCTTATATAAAAGTATTGTTTTTATTTAAATTTACAATAGTTTGTGAAAAGTGTCGGATTAAAAATGAAACCAAATTAATATTAAAGATATATTAATAGACGAAGAATTATCAGACAATTGTTTAAATTGTTGTCAATTCAAGAAAACAGAGAAACAGAAGATATGAAAGTCAAAGAGTTTCAATCAGAACACATATCTCTTCTTCTGAAACAATTTGTTGTGGAATTCATTTTAATAAATTCTATGTTCAGACAAATATATAGAAAATTAGTGAATATTTGTCTATAAAATAGTCGACAATTTATATTCAATAATAAACTGGAACTTCATTTTTGTTAATAAACTGATTCCGTTAACTAATTTAAAAACAACGAAAAGCATTATTCCTAATAATAACTTTAATTTTGTAAATTTGGAGTCAATTCAAACACCTGTTTATCGTATTATAAAAGCTGAAAGTTTTGTCTTAATATGAGACAACTGTTTAAAACAATTATTCTCTAATTTTGATAAAATCCTCAAATCATTTAAAGACTAAATTAATGGTAAAATGTTTGAATGGAAACAAATAATCAAATAATAATTTAATCCAATGACAGCAAAACACGAGTCAAAGACAGTGACGTCACACTATTTAATGCTGAGCTTTAGTTGAGGTGTGACTGAATATGTGAGGCCTCGACTACTGCCACTTATGCCACAACTTATGCCACGTTAGCCTTCATTTCATACAAACATTTGTTTAAAGCGCCGGTCGTTTTGACAAAAAGTGAAACTGACTTCAACTGACTTTCATTTAAACACAAAAAGTCTCCGAAAATCGATTTAAAGTTTTCCCTTAAAAATGAGTTTATGTTTATTTATTACTCTTTTATTGGTTGGCATTAGTTTTGCCGATGATATCAAAAGAGAAGAAAATGTCTTAGTTTTGAATAAAAGTAATTTCGATGACGCGATCGCTAATCAACACATTTTAGTCGAATTCTGTGAGTATTCGAGTTAACCGTTAATTGAATTAATTGAGTTAATCCTAATCTCAAAATAAACTGAAATGAGATGACATGACATGACTGCCATTATCTTTTCTAGACGCCCCTTGGTGTGGACATTGTAAGGCTTTGGCCCCCGAATACGCGAAAGCGGCCACACTTCTCAAAGATGAGGGATCAGACATTTTGTTAGCCAAAGTGGACGCCACAGAAGAGACAGAATTGGCTGAAAAGTTCGAAGTCAGAGGTTATCCCACTTTAAAGTTCTTCCGAAATGGAAAGCCTTCTGAATATAGCGGTGGACGAACTGCTGAGGATTTGGTTAAGTGGTTGAAGAAGAAGACGGGACCCCCCGCTCTATCTCTTACTACTGAAGAAGAAATCACTAAATTTAAAGAAAGCGCTAAAGTTGTTGTCATCGGATTATTCGAAGACAAAGACAGTTCAGACGCCAAGATTTTCTTAGATGTGGCCGCAGATAACGACGAACATCCTTTTGGTCTCATCACAGATAAGAGTCTTTACAAGACTTTAAGTGTTGAAAAAGACGGAATCGTTCTCTTAAAGAAGTTCGATGAGGGACGCAATGAAATGACCGAAGATCTCAGTCCTGAAAATATAAAGAAATTCGTGACCTCTAATAGTCTTCCATTGGTTGTCGACTTTAGTCATGAGGTTTGCTTTTATGACAATTGAATTAATTTTAATGATATTTGTATTGAAAAGACGGCGCAAAAGATTTTTGGCGGAGAAATAAAAGCTCACAATTTATTGTTTGCGAGCCGTAAGTCCGCAGACTTTGAAGCCATTCTCGAAGCCTTCAAAAAAGTGGCCAAAGATTTCAAAAATAGAGTTCTTTTTGTTACCATAAATACTGATGAAGAGGACCATGAACGAATTATGGAGTTCTTCGGTCTTAAGAAAGACGACACCCCATCGATGAGACTCATTAAACTAGAAGAGGAAATGACAAAATTCAAACCCGAAACTAATAAAATCGACGAACAAAACATCAGAGCGTTTGTTGAGGGCGTCCTCTCAGGAAAAGTCAAAGTAAACAGAAATAACTCGTTTTGCAAATTTAAACCAAACATTTTGTCGAACAGCAACACCTCCTGTCACAGGAATTGCCAGAAGATTGGGATAAAACTCCAGTGAAGACACTCGTGAGCACTAACTTTGATGAGGTGGCACTCGACAAGTCTAAGGATGTTTTGGTTGAATTTTATGCCCCTTGGTGTGGACATTGCAAACAATTAGTTCCCATTTATGAACAATTGGGTGAGAAATTCAAGGATTCCGCTCATGTTGTGATCGCCAAAATGGACGCCACCGCCAATGAGTTGGAACACACAAAAATTAATAGCTTTCCGACCATTAAATTATATAAAAAGGATAGCAATCAGGTATTCATTGGTTTTAAATATTTTTATTTATTGTTTTTTTTAGGTAATTGAATATAACGGCGAACGAACTCTCGAGGGTTTGACGCAATTTATTGAAACTGACGGCGAATACGGGAGAGCAGCTCCCGATCAGGTGATTATTACTAATTTCTTTTGTTTATTACTAATCAGGTGGTGGACTATAACGGGGAACGCAATTTAGAGGGTTTGACTCAGTTTGTAGAAAGTGGCGGACAGACAGGCGCTGATCCCAAACAAGAGGTTCGCCTTTATTTGCATGTTATCTACAAACTGTTAATCAGTGATGTGTTTACTTAAAGGGATTTCAAATTACTTTTTATTTATTAATTGTTTAAATTGAAAAACTGATACAAATCTATTCAATTTGGATATAATTTAAAATTAATAGATTTTTATAATTAAGTGAAAACCCAGACATCACTGATTTGTAACTCTTCTGCCACTAAATTGCAATTATTTGACAAATTTTATTAATAGGAAATCGATGAGGAAGAAGAGAAAGAAGATAAGACTGACTCAACAAAGGATGAGCTCTAATAGTCTTTCATAATTTAATTGTAAACTAATTTCAAATTTGTTGTCGATTTGTTTCATCGAAATCATGAAAATTTCGGGCATTTTTTAGAAGTGATTATAATTTTTGGTGAAAAAGACTTATGTTTTTATGAGAAAAACAAATAAATTGTTTTTTTACTCTAAAGTGTGTTTTAATTTAAATTAAAAGACAAAAATGTTTGCAATGATTATCGCGAAGAGCCAGAACTTGAACGGGAATCATGTCTTCGACGGGTTGGAGTACGAGACCTGGTTCTGGAGCGACGACGAACTGGAGATCTATACCGTTGAGGAGATCTTAACAGACAATATTACAAAAATTCCTATAATGATTACATACCGTCCACCGCCGCCACCACCTCCTCCTCCCCCGCGTCTGCCTCTAATAGGTGAACGTCGCCAATTAGGTGGGGGTCGTCTCATTTGTGGCCCACCGCCACCCCCTCCCCCATAAGGACGAGGTTTAGGCAATAAAACAGGATTAGTACTGACTTCCTGTCCATCAATCTGTCCGCCGTCCATATATTTGATGGCTTTGTCCGCGTCGTCCGCTTTTTCAAACTCTACGTAAGCAAAGCCTCGGCTTAAGTGCGGATGAATTCTATCGAAAGGCATTTCCACACTTCTGACGATCCCATACGTACTGAAGATTTCCATTAAATGATCTTTTGTGACATTACGAGTAAGTCTTCCGACATGTATTCGAGTTTGTCGGGGAGTCGGCGATGGCTTTCGAATCCTTTTGGGTGACGGCGAACGTACGCGACGTCTTCGAGTCGAGGAATGAGAAGAACTGCTCGAACGGGACGGCGATCGCGAACGGGAATCACTCGAACGCGAAGAACCCGAACTGGAACTGCTTCGCGACGAAGCACTGGAACTGCTCCGAGAATTGCTTCGACTAAACAATAAAATAATGTCGAGATTTTAGTCAATCATTTGATTGCAATTAAATATTACTTAAATAGAGTTTAAATTCTTTAAAAAAGTGTTGACTTTTCCTCAAAATTAAACTCAAACTCAAACAGAAATAAATAAAATTTGATAAAATTTTTGAAATAATTTATATCAAAGTGAGTGAAGAAGGGACTGACCTCCGACTGGAACCACTGGAAGCGCTCGAACTTCGCTTTCGATTGTCTTCTCGTGAAGTTTTTGATTTTGTCTTAATTGGTGGCGACCTATAATTCAATCGATAATTAGTTCCTAACTTTAAAACAGTGTTTAATTTGTGTTAAAACAAAAACTTTAGATATCTTTAAAGAGTTGGTCTTTAAAGTTGTGGTCGACTATCACTTCAATTAATGTATTAAAGAAGTTATTCAAAGAATGGAAGCAAATAAAGACATTAAATGTTTTATTTTCATTAAATTTTGTTGTCGTTTCAAACTTTACAAATAAATGAAAAAATACTTACATTTCGGACAAGAATTGAATGAAAAAATGATTTTCAAATTTATGTCAATTAATTAATTAATTGTTAAATAAGTCAACGATTACTTCAAAATTGAATTTTCGGCGAAAATATAATTTGATTTGTTTTGTGATTATTTTCAAAAGTGTGACATAAATGACGTCTTCAATACATAATCTTTTAGTATTCCTTTAGTTCAGAATAGTCGGCCAAAATGCATACATTTTTAAGACCTGCACCCAACCCGCCCCAAACCCGCCGGCATCATATTTTAAAAACCCGCAGGACCCGCAAGCACTATAGTTTCAAGAAATCTAGGTACTTTTGACACCTTTGGACAGTTATGACAACATTAACAAGTTAACTATTTCCATATTAATAATTTCATTTAATTACTGTAGAATACATGACACACTTAAAATAATTTTTTCAAGTTCTTTTAATATTCAGTAAAAGCTTTTAATATTTTTATTTTAGTCAATTGATTTATAAATTTTAAATAATAATAGAAATTTTGATTCGATTACTTTTACTTAACTGTGTTTAACTTAGTTTAAATTAATTGAATTTACATTATTATTACTAATATTACCAGTTATTATCAAAAATAATTCATATAAATACTTTTATTTCAAATACTATTTGAAGAAATAGGTATAGAAAATATTTCAAACTCTATTAAAATAATATTTTAAAAGTTTACTCAATTATTTATGAAGTCTTATTTACATTTTATTACTCGTATTTTATATTTAAATTTAACTATTTTTGAAATTTTAATAATATTTGGGGGGTTTGGCGGGTCCTGATAAAACTTTTTTTTCAAACCCGAACCCAACCCGCGGCGGGTTTGGGTCTGCAATTTGGCAGACTAGTTCAGAACCGATGAACAACAGAAACAAATGAATGAATGTTTACTATTTTTTCTAATAAAATCTTTTTTTTATTTATTTGTAATTTAAATCCATTTAATAAAAAGATATCAATTTTTGTCATTTTATGTAACAAAAATAAAATCTAAAAAATGTATTTCGCATTTATTTTCTTAACCGCCGAATGGCACTGTGAAAAAACTTTCACCAATGGTATCATGGTTTTAAAAGTTTCAAAGGGAAGGAAAGGAATTCCCTTTCAAGTAATCTCTAAGGGAAGGGAAAGGTTTGAAAAATGGAAGGGAAGGGAAGGGTTTGGAAAATTTACAAAAGTTCGATCTTTAATAGGAACCACCGGTTAATGTCTTTAACTTAAAGACTTTAAGTATCTATTTTTAGTATTTATGTATTGAATATGAATTTGTATTCAAATAAAGTGTTGGAATCGAACTCTGGTCATAGCTCTGGTCATAGCACTCGCCTAAAGACTCGCTTATATGCGAGACCTCTGTCTTAGACCACTTGACCAGACATTCACCACAAAAGTTTGTGATTAAAACTTTTATTTTTATTTAAATTAGTTGAATCATCGATACCTCTGCACAGCCCTAACAGATAACACTTTCATTGAGTCATAGAAAAGTTTTGAGTTTATTCTAAACTTTAATTTTATTGAAATCAAAATATGACTGAATATTGTAATCAATGGAATAGTAATCAATAGCAGTGAATATACGGCAGATATTCTGAGCCGTCTCTCAAACCTTCAAACAATTTCTGCTTAAAAATTGGGATAATTTTATAAATTATAAGAGTCAAAGAAAATTAAATTTACTAGTTCATTTATTTGAAATTTAATACATTTGGCACAACCCCTTCCTTTTAAAACTTCTAAATAAAACTTTAAATAAACGCTTAAATGACTTTAAATTAGAAAATAATAAAATAAAAATATTTAGTGTTTATATAAATATGGTTTTGTCTCAAGTTTTGTCTTTTTCTTTAGAAGTGTTTTTGAAGTGCTGTTCGATTTCAATATATTGTCGAATAAGTCGAGAGATTTCGTGAGCCTTCAGTTAACAGAAATTTAAGTTAAATATTTGAAAATAATGTCAATTGCATGGAATACCTGATCAGTTTGTATTCGGGATATTTTTTGAACCATAAGATTTCCACATTTCATATCGAGAAAGAGAGTTCCGTCTTCTGCTCTCACTTTTCGAGTTGATATCACTTCAGAAAAGGGATGTTTCCAAAGGGTTTCCTTTTTTAGTGAAAATAATTGATTAATATATAGTATAAAACAGATTATAATTGTTTTATTACATGAGTTATGATATCTAAGAAGTGTACGCCTTCTCTGTTGAGGGCCAGTATGTGATCCGGTTGTGCCGATACATCATTTTGTATTCGTTTGACAGCAAAAAAACACGAACCAAATAGAGGCCACTTTTGAAGAATGTCGAGACACTGAGCCTTTGCCTCAGTTGTAGTCAACGCCGACATATCTGACCAATTATTCTGAACCATTTCCACCCATTGGGGTGGTCTCAGTTCACGCATTACTAACACCGGTTTGGGCAACAAATACTTGACTTCATCTTTGGTCGGCATTTGTTCCATATCTGCCGCTCTATGAAGTAATGACGCAATTCTTGCAATTTGAGGAACAATATCTTCGGGTAACTTTTCTTCTGGTATAACCAATAGAAGGCCTTCCAAATAATCCGGAACCAATTGATTGAATATGACTTCTATATAGAGATGACTTTCGAGTCGCAAAGGATAGTACCAAACAGAGCGACAAAATATGAGGTAAAATAATTGTCCGTTTTTTATCAAATCCGTCGTTACGTCCAGAATATACTCGTCTTTGTTTAGGGGTATTGTAAACGGATCTGAAAACAATTTATTTAATTTTAAATTAATTCAAAAAAAAAAACAGAAGTGTTTTCACTCAATTCATAAGAAATAATTCAATTTAAAGAAATATTCTTAGAAAGAATAGCCAAGAGTCTCATCATTATATAATAAGAATAAATTTTAAAATATTTGTATTAAGAGCTAAAATGTTTCAGAACTATTTTAAAGGCAAAGGTTTTCCTGGGTTAGTATATGATAATATGTATGATGTGGTGTCAAACCTCCTTCAATGATACAGTAAAGAGAGAACTCATCCATTTCAATTTGATTCTTAATGTTAAGCATTTGACAGATTTCTTCGATGACATCGTTTACAACTGTAGATGAGGTCGTGTTTATGATCCGTTCTGTGCCTCCGGGCAATCGATACATTTGTCTTTTAGAATTACGTCCCGCAGAAATGGCAGCGATTTCTTCAATACTCGGGACGTTTTTCCGTCCGCCATATTTAAATGTTTTCTTCAGGTTTTTAAGGCAAACGTCAGCCGTTAAGTGAAAGGTTCGCCTCTTATCGAAAGCCGCGGTTTCCAAGTATTTAAAAAGATATGGTCTCAACAATTCTGAACAATCAAAATATGAGGCCATTATTGAGAAGAGACGCCAACCCCTCTGACAACTGTCACTAATTGTTAACAAATAATTTCAATGATTACAAACTTTTATGAAATGTCTTACAATTTGGCACTTTTGTTGTTTGTGGTCTGTTTCATAAGTTGACAGTAAACTTCATCCCTTATCTGAGGGTATTTGTGACAATTCTGTTCAAACAGATATCAATTAATAAATTCCTTAATTAAAGGATAACTCACTAAAAGAATATTATAAACACAATTAACTTCCGTTTGGTTCTTAACCATCGAGAGGTCTCCCATATATCGCATTATTGCTGTTATAAAAGACAATTAATTGTTGGAAATAAAAGAAATGGTTCTGACCTATGAATGAGTCGGTGGCGATCTTATTCAGTTCTGGAGATAAGACGAGTAGAGAATTTTGGAGCGGACTCTTTATAACCAAATTTTATTTTAGTTTCAAACAAAAAGTATTAACTATTATATATTAACTGACCCGAGAATATTTGACTAAACTTGAGATTTCACTCCAGGTCCATTCTGAGGGATCACTTCCTTTTCCTTTTTTATTTTTCTTTTTTGATTTAATGTTTTCAATTAATTTAACGGAACCTCTAATCGAACCGTCTTTTGACCGCAAATCATATCTGAATCAAAACTCATTAGACTTTTGAACTGAGAATTAATGAATGAATGAATGACTCACTTATTGAGACTCTCTCTGAAATTAAATAAAGCGAATTGAAGTAAAGAAAACTTTCCGTCATTCAGTTGTTGAGACATTTGTGTCAAATCACTTTTCGAGTCGTCAGTCATTTCCTTAAATTCAAATGAAATAAATATTAAATAAATATGAATCGAATCTTCTTTGAGAAAATGGCGAACATTTTTGCTCTCAACCCAAAGGGATGTCTCGTTCCGAATGTGGTCGTCATTCAAATTCATGTCTTGTCTTTCAATGTCATCATTGGGTGATTCGCAACCATTCAATTGTCCGTTACCTAAGCCTTTGACCTCATCCTGAATAGAGAGTAATATTCTATTTATTAGTACTTTGATTGGTATTCATTGGTATTTACCATTTTTTGAGTCAATTTAAACATTTCCTGATTGTTTAGGGGCACGACGTAATCACAGGGGAATATTCCTCCTTCGCCTGATTCCAGTACACCAAAGAGCCAACCTTTGGATTAAGTTTTACTTTTATTTGATTTTCAGATTTATGCCAATAATATGATTTCAAATAAAAATTGTTTCAATAGTTTCCAAAGATTTAGTTTTTTCGTGAATTTAAGTCTTGAATACAATATTTGTTTTGACATCAATTAAATGATGAATCGATTGATTAATGATTTGATTGCCATTACTTTAAAACACTTTCAGTGATGCAAACGTTTAGGGAAAACATTTTTTTCAGTCATTTCTTTAACTTTTTAATACGAAGTCAACCTTATGTTTGACGGCTTTAACTGTTTTGCACTGACTGTCACTAAAAGACAATAGTTTTGAAATATGTGTTCCGCTTAACGGAGCGAAAAGAATATGACTTATATTACGACAAACATTTCAATCAAAGATATGAAACAAAATCTCATTCTTTTATTTCTTTATTTACTTATTCTAAAAGTCAGCCCAAAATGTCTTTTTATTTAAAATTTAAACAAATCAAATAAATTTGATCTTGCTTCAATTTTTTAGAAATTATTCTTGAAATTTCATTTTCCACCCATTTTTATAATGAATTAATAATTTTCTAAATAATTAAATTCAAAGTAAATGCAATTTTTTTATATAAACCTTTTATAAATACAAAAAATTAAACGATTCTTATATCCACTAAGTATTAAATTGTTTATCATTCTTGTAACCTTGCTCATTCATTATATATTTGTTCTCTTATGTGAACGAAAACTCGGTATAGAAACAATGACAGCTATTTTACCGAAATTGACCATTCTCATTAAATTACGCTTATTATGAACCATATTTAGCCAATGTTTGTGTCTAACCTGTGTTCAACTTTTAGGTTTGCGTTATTTAATGATAATTGACAGCAGCGGTCATTGTCTGTATTGTCTCTATTAGTTAAGAACTTTACTCTTAAGTGAACTAAAGTTTTCTTTTAAAAGAACTGAAATGAAGTTCAGAACCAAAACGAAGTCTTTTTTTTTAATTTAAATAAATAATAGGTTTTTAAAATTGTTTCCAAGAAAATAAGTTATGGCTTTCAACAAAATGTGATAGTTATTAAATATAATCTAAATTAATTAACCATTTATTAACCATTTCTATTATAAAGAATAAGTGTGTTCTAAGCACAAGCTCTGAGCACAAGCCTATACACTATCCCAAAGAAATACTTATCTTTTCATAGAACTAAAAGAATTTCATTGAAAACAATTAGTTTTTTGTTTATAACTCTTATTTTAAAGTTTAAAAGTTGTTCGACAATCAAATAATACATTTAATAGCGAAGAGTTGACGAAACACTCAATTCATTGCCTTTTCTTTTGCTCTAAAGATATGATCTTAAAAAGCATTGAAACGAATAATTTCTTTCAAAAACTACTAATAAAATGTTGAGACGAACCGAAAATTCGTTGGCCTTTAATTTCAAGTTTTTAAAGTTAAAAAAAATAACCTTAAATAAACTTAAATCAAGCATGATACTTTTGTCATCCATTGTATATTTGAACATTAATTAGGTAAACATGTGCAAGAGCATAAACAAAACTTGAATGTGTCATTTATACTGGAGGTTTTATAATATGATCAAGGATATTTACAATAATTGCTCAAAAGCACTACAATTTCAGTCATTTTAGTTAAAATTTGAAGCCATCGTTAGTACCGATTGTTTTATTCATTAAATGGACGACAATTGACACCATTTTTTGTTTCAAATTTTAAAGGATTTCAAAAACTTTAAAATATTTTAATAATTATATGAAAATATATTTAAATTTTTGGTGAACTGTAAGACATTTGGGGATAATTCAAGTTTAAGACTAATATTATTGCCATCGTTTTGAATAACAGAGATGTTCTCATCTGTTCAAGAGAAATAGTATCTAGATAAATTAGATTTGACCAAGTGTGCAATTAGAGAGTGTCGACAGTATGTACTCTATGAAAGCTTAATGATAAATGATAATGGTACATTGGTGTGATTATTTATGTCAACTATAGAATAGATCTAAGAATAGGTTCGCAAATGTTTTAGAGTTTTATTAATTTTTGTGAAAATTGATGTCAAAACTTGTATTGAGTCGTTATTCTAATTTTAAAATAATTGAGTTATTATTATATTTTTCACATAAAATGCAGTTTTTTTTTGTGATTTAAATTTGATTATTATTATTACAAATAATTAATTTTATAACAAACCTTTTGTCAGCTGAAGATTTTTGTTTTTTAAAATCCGAATCACATCTCCTCTTCTAAAACCCAAAATCGATGGCTCATCGCTTGAGTAATCTTTGATTGCACGAACAAATTCAATATGACCCTGATCGATTTTATAAATAATTTCAACCAAACATTAATTATAAAATAATGTTTAAAACAATACCTGATGTGCCTCTAATGCAAACTTTTCGATCAAATTCTTGATTTGAATGGACTGAAAATATTGAATAATAAAACGTTAAAAAAATATCAATTGTTCTAGATTGTCATAAAAACACTCGCATTGATCCTTTGAACTTATAAGTGATCCACATATATCTTTAGGTGAATTATAAGTTTAAAAGATAAATGAAAGTGTTTTTTATGGTTATTCTAAAGCAAATTAAAAGAAAATTTGATAAAACAATGGAATCAAAATTTTTTGTAAAAACTTTGTTTAAAATTTAAACATTAAATCAATTCGAGTACTAATAAAATGATAAAAAAGATTATTAAGATATTAAACAATTTTTTAAAAAAGTACAGTAAATCTATCAAATTAAAAGTTATATTAATTTTAACTAAAACTTTGAAAATTTTATATTTAATGTTTTAAGAAATTATGACTTTATATACACTTTACAACTGTTTTAATAACTTTTGTAAATGGTTTCGATGTTGACTGCAATCCCTCCTATTTCTGGCTTTGGGTCAGATCTTTGAATTAAAAATATGATGTCATCAATAAATTAACTCATTTTCTAATAATTCTTTTAATTTAAATTTTGTTTATTTATTTCAAATCTATTACTTCATTGCATTATAGTCGAGACAACAGAAAGGTTTTTCAAATGAGAATCAATAAATATCTAAATACTTTGCCCGGAGTCATTTACAGTTATATATGTACCTTGCATATTATAAATATAAGTTTAAATCAGGGATGGCGAAAGAATTCGACTCGAGAGGGTACCAGGGAATATTTTGGTAAAATATCAGGGTATTTTTTTTGTAAGACATCAAAAATTGCAATTTTTTAAATATGAATCATTTGATTAATATTTTAGAATAATCAAATTTAAGCTTGTCAATTTAATATACTTAAAGAAAAATAGAAACATTTTTTGTCAAAATTGACACTTTTTTTGCTTAAAAGTGTTAGTTTTTGGTCTTATTTTTGATAAAATACGTTAAATGTTATGGAATTCTATGGATTTATAAGAGAAAACATCTAAAAATGACTTTTAGAGGTTATATTTAAAAAAATGTATAAAAAATTGAGAAAATGAGGGGCCGGCCCGAAGACGAAATTTTCATCCCAGGGGGTATTCCGGAATACCCCTTTTCTCCATCCCTGGTATAAATATAACTTATACTGTATAAGTATATGGTAAATATAACATAATTACATTATATATTATACCATATAATAGTACCTAAACATTGTTATCCATTCATTCGAAACTAATTATTGACTAAAAAATAATAAAATTAAAAATATAGCGGAAAACAAACGAATATTACAGCGGATGTATCGGTTAAACACATATAAGTTAGGGAAATGTCTTTTAGAGTAAAAATGGATTAAATAATACAAATGTTTGGGTATTTGTATTCAGCAATTAATAGAAGTCTGAAATATGTCTGCAGTAAAATATGTATTAATTTTAGTGTCGATTCTATTTCTTAGAATATTTTTTAGTTTCATTTGTAATGAAAATGAATTCTATATATGAAAAGAAATATATAAAAATGCATTACTTTTGGTGAGAAGAGTGTAATCCAACCGCCGCCACTCAATAATATTTGAAGGGTGCAATTACTCGGTATAATTATTTCAGAGATATCGTCCAAACTTTGAGATTAATTTAAATAAGTTTTTAAATAAATTTTGGGAACAAATAATAGCAAACCTGAGTCTATCCAAGACTTTCAAGTAGTCACAAATGGCATCTCTTTCTCTTTGAATTAATCTGACCCCTGTATGTGATATACCAAGATAATGTACATTGGGCAAATTTCTACCACCAGAAACAGGATATAATCTGGAGAAGTAAGTGGGCATTTCCCGCGTCATTTCAATCAATGTTTTTTGTAACTGAATCTTAGGATTTGAAGTGAAAACATTGTCGGCATTAATACCAGAGCTCTCGACTTTTGATCGCAGTTTCAGTTTCTCATCACTTGTTAATCGAATACAAGTCGAAGAATAACTGTCGCTCACTATTTGACAGAATATCAGACGTAATAATAATGGATTATCTATTGTCTCCTGCGGTGAGAATACCTGTTAAGTCAATAAATAAAATATTCAATCGTTTAGTAATTAAACCTTTTTATTGTATTTTCTGTACTCGTATTCCCAAATAATGAATAAAATTAACAAGCTAACTAACAAAGTAATTATTCAATTTAATCTTTTGAAGTGAAGTAACTTAAAAACAAATTCTTTATGTAATGTAAATCTTGCATAAGTTATGCATAACCAATAAATTTATGCATGGTCAATATTCTTAGGTTGACATTGTATACTATAATAAAATCTCCAAGTTGTGAATGAGCAAATGTACAAGAAAACTTTATACAACTCAGAGCATTCATAACCAGTGATCTCAGTGTGGCCCCAATTTGGGGCCACAGTGACGTCAAAAACTTTAATATTCAAAAAACATCAAATAGAACGTAACGATAAATTAGAGGAGGGCAAAATGGAAGAACTTATAGAAGATTAATAAAGAGATAAACAAAATAATCCAAATGTGCTAATCCTAAGTCACAAGTTTTATGAATGCATAGAAGAGTTAAATTTTATCCCATCTATTGATAAAAGTTTACATTGACATCACTGTTCATAACAGAGAACTTAAACCCTAACATTAGGAGGTATAGCGGATCTCCCAAAATATCATTTAGTTTACTAAAGGAATATTCAAAGTACGGGAATTGACACCTTGCAAATTCTGCTGTATCTAACAATTTGTAAGAATACTTTCAAAAGTTTTAAATATTATAAAAATGTATTTCATTTTTTGGCAAAATATAAAATGGCTTTAAGTTGTCTTAATTAAACCCTTAACCCTTAACCCTTAACCCTTAACCCTTAACACTTAACCCTTAAACTTTTAAACCCTCGCCATTCAACAGATTCTTTGTTAAGATTTTCATTTGAATTCGAGAAAATGAGTGCAGTCATGAGTAGTGAAAACTTTTGATTTCGAACTCATATTTAGTTTGATTTTTGAAAATTGAAAAAAAGTCTGACCTCTTTCCTCAAATTAAGTTTCCATTTAACTTTAGAATAGGTATAAAACGGAGAGTCTGTCGTTTGATAGAGTTTTGTTTTAATTTTGTCGACAGTGTTGTGTTGGGGTCGGCTCACAACGGAAGGCGGGGGCGCTTCGATTGGATTTAGGAATTCATTACTTTCTTCGAATTCAATTCTATCAAAAGAGAGTCTGTCGTGCGATACACCACAACTAATGGGAGTCGGAGGAAGTTTTCTGTTACGTCTGGCCATAATCGGTGAATTGGGTGCATAAAAACTACCCGATGCCGCCACTGATGGCGGACCGCTTGCATTCATTTGAAAGTTTATGTTATTAAATGATGGCATTCCATTGATGGGCGGCGGAGGCGGCGGAACATTCATTCTTTTAAGTGGTTTTGTTGATTGTATTGATTGTAT
>JAQIXI010000898.1:0-17416 GCA_034700165.1 Galumnidae sp. Gr-Ori-00277 | reverse complement strand
TTTAAATAAATGATCGAAAAACAGTACAAAACACTAATCATAAAAATAGCTTTTTTTGTGAATAACTGAACGATTAATTTGAATTAATGGCTAAATATAACTGATTTATGAGAAATATCTGTAAGACATTAATAATAAACTCTTCCGATATTTGTCTCAACGGTAGAGGTAGAGGTAGGGATCGTTTTTTACACACAAAACAGTGACTCATTTGTAAGGCTTTTAATCACAAGTTTTAACAGATTTTCTAAAATAATGTCGATTTTACAGTTTTTTTTTGTATGAAAAAAAGGAAAGGAAAGTCTGATTCCGATAATAATTCAGACATTAGTCACAGAAAATCACATGAAATGCAAACTTAAATGACGTGTATTTCTCTGACTCGAAGGACATCAGAAACAGTTAGAAAGCAAAGCAAAACTCATCAACTCTTTGTCACCCAAACAACTAATTTTAATGTATGCAATCCATCTATTATTTAATATATGGCTGGACTCAACTCAATTTGGGGTAACCCTTAACTAAATTCCGGTTTCAATTGAAGACAATTATTATTTAATGATTGCATTTCGGTTTAAAACTAAAGTTTGTTCAGAAGTCACTAAAAATAGGCTCTAAATTGAATCCAAAACAAACGAATGGATATATTGTTTGAAATGCAAACTAAGCGTCACTTAATTTGAATGAAAAGTAATGATAACCCGATATAAGAGTGAATTGCATTGAATGACAAACACATCAAACATACGATAAGTTGACCTCAATTTCGGTTAAAAGAGTTTTATATTTTAAGCGACAAAATAAAAAGTGAGAAAAAAACAAATTTAGAGTTAATTTGCATAATATCGGAGTCAACCATAAGTCAAAGGGAAGCCATATTTCAGACAAAAAAAGTGGACCAAAACTTAGTTAGACTTACCATCAGTTGAATTGTCGGACAATCGGATCGACGATAGAGTCCTCATTATTATTATTATTATTAAAGATATTAACGATTATTAACTCGTTTTGGATTATTGTCTCCACTTTTATATCACAATTATATTAATTAAAGACTAAATATTAATTCAAATCAAAAAAAACTTTATTATTTGCAAACTCTTGTCTTCAACGAATCCACTCTCTGAAGCAGTTATTGTCAACGATCTCTCTCTTCAGTCTTTCGAATGGTCTGATATCCTGACTTCTGATGTCTAAACCGGTGGTCAACTTTTCTTCAAATTAGTTGAGACAAACGAATAGTTGAATGTCTGTTGTGTCTGATCTTGTCTTACATCTCACTGTTCGGCCATTTCTAAGCTAACATCGGATACGACCACAGCTTTCATACAAACACAACAAACGACTCACAACGCGTTCCTCCCTTTAAATGCTTTCGTCACTTCAAAGGTAGTCTCCTATTGGAGGAAAACATCGATCCATACGACACGTCATTCGCCCCAACCGTTGGTTTAAACAACAAAAAGAATTTTCTGGCGAACAGTTTATAGCAGTTTTATAGCTGTTTGTTGTCTTCCAATACCTCTACATTTGAGGACACTTTCTATGTCTAAATAATAGCTTCTCTTTTGTTTCTTTATGCAAGAATTGTACCCAAAATATGTGGGATATATGTAATCACATCTTTTCTCTCTAAACCATCCAAAGACTTAAGTTTGGCGACCATTTCGAGAGTTTGGGTGACCCCTCTTTTCCTGCTTTTATAACACAAACTCCAGAAACTTCTATAGAGTTACTCATAGTTAACGTCATTTTAATTGTATTTTTTAATGAAATAATTTTAATAATTAAATCTACAAAAAGTCATTCATTTATTAAAATCTAAGCCTTAATTAATGACATTATTATTGAAAGTTTAGGGCTTTGTTTCAAAAATTGTTTACATTGAGAGTAGGGCTCACTTAAAACGATCACAATTTGAGTCATTATTTATTAAAAGAGTGTTTTCCTTAACTTCGAGATAACTGGAAGTTAAACCTATGAATGAAAAGACTCTGAAAAGTGTTTCAAACACTTCGAGACTCACGATTTGCAAACAAACGTTTTTAACCCAAAATTATGAAAAGGAACCAAAAGAGCTAAAAGAGATAAGTGAGTGAGCTTGCTCATTGCTCATTGCTCATTTACTCATTTACTTGTTTGTATTTAAAGATACTGTTTGTTAGCTTATGCTTTACGGTGTGTCGATTAAATGATCTAGGGGATAACAGGGTATAACAAAAACATAGATTGAAAAGTTTATGTCCGCAAAAATTAGTGACAATTGGTTTCTGTTATTTTTCATTTAAATTAATTAAAATCTTTTGAAGCGTTTCTTTCGTTGAATTTTGGTTTATTTGGAATCACTTTTCAATTGTTTTATATTCTTATGTATGAAATGTATGAAAGACTAGGAATACGAGCGATAACTCGATTTATACTCTTTTGTTATTTCGTCTAATTTTTTATTCGAGAGGTTTTCAATAGAAAACAAGTTTTGTTGGTCTGAGAGTGCGTTCAGCAGTGGTTGGCTCTAAGTCTGATATTAGTATATGTGGAACATTGAGTGAAACAGTAAAAACAAGGACATTTGGACGCAGACACAGAGTGCTGAGCGTAGGACTGACTAAAATCACGTACTCGTTGTTGATATGAGGAAAGCAATGAGAATATATACTAATATTTGTTGAGTCCTTCTCTCGCAGTCCTTCTCTCGAATGGCAAACATTAAGTTTATTAAGACTCTAATATTATTTGAAATATAGTTCACTGGGAAATGACTTCTCGATTGGTTGTGCACTGAATGCATCCAAATCTGCATATCTATAGACAATCCGTATATGAAATGAGAAATAATTAATTATTTGTATCGCAAAAAGTAGGAAGTCTTGTGTCAGATATGAACGAAGACTTCCCATTATTTACTGAATTATAGCAAAAGTCAATCATTTGTAGGACATTCATAAAACCAGTGCTTTAGAAATGTATGGTTTGTTCTCAATAGTTGTGTTGCACTCATCCATAAATGAGTTAAACAAAGAATAGGGGATTAGTTATGACTACAAATAGATTTGGGATCAGATTCAGTGACGTTTTCCAAAGGAAACACAAACCCTTTCAATGGGTACACACTATTCAATTGAGTACTAATTTTGCAAAAAAGTGACACAAAAAAAGAGTTATAACGAGTTGTAGCTCAAGAAGTGTTGAGGCGGAAGACAGTGATCCCCAGAAAGTGAGTTCAACTCAAACATTAGAATTTGGAATTCATGTAATGCTTTCCTATTCGAACATTACATCGATTAAAGTAAACCATTTTCTAAGTTTTGCAAATTGTCTTCACTTCCCTTCTCTTCATATTTAAGAGACACTCTTTTGTCTCTTCTATGAATTCAGTCAAAAAAAAAAAGAGTGGGTTTTCATATGATTTATATAAAACAAAGTGTTGTTCACCACTTATTCACTGTTTTATTAATGAATGGCTTATATATCGATCTAATTATTGAATAAAAGCCTACATTTATATCACTCTTAACCATATTTGAGATTTGATTTGATATTTTAAGTCAAAAGTTTAGAAGTTATGATGAAATTAAACTGAAAACTAGTTTAGGTTGAGTTCAAACTACTCCAGTGTTGAGAATACCCGTCGGGAGACTTTTATTAATGGTTTTCTTTCTCTCGACAATCAATAATAAGAAGAATTGTCAACAAAAATACTTAGAATCCAATTCTTTAATGATGTCATTCTCTTAACTTAATGTTAACTAAAATATCTTTTAGTCAATAAGTATTTCCCTCTCATTCCCTCACAAAACAGCAATAATTGTGCAAAATATGCAAAATAATAGACAATTGACTCACAACCGATCGGATTCTCTTCAATGAATTCGAATGATTTGAAAAATTGCGAAAAAATTATTATTTTAATCTTTTTTAACAAAATTTTTGTAAAAATAGTTTATTGAAATTATTTCCAACTCTTTTAACTAAAAAGAAAACTAAATAATAAAAATATTGTCAATATTTTGAATGTTTCAGTGATTTTAAGTTTAATTATTAGTTGGATTATGAATTAATCTAGCTCAATGTCATTAAATTTAATTGAAAATATTCTTATTAAACAATTAAAGTAATTCAATTCAATTCAATTTCTTTCTGAATACGGAATAAACGTTTGGGTTAAGAGTTTTGTTTTGTTTTTGAATAATAAGTTATTAATAATAACTTGTTTTCAATTCTTTTTTATTAACCATTCATTTGAAACTTAATTATAATTAGCGAAAAATTTTGGCGCAAAAATTTGTTTTTTTAACTATCATAGGATCAGACGACTATTTGACTAATCCAGTCAACTGTTATTCGCAATTTTAGGTCAGAAGTGATATAAGCAGATATGCCGTCAATTTTTCTTAACTATTATTCAATTTGTGAATCGATAGCTTCGGGGCAACACTTTAAACGAAAAAAGAGTTATAAATTTATTAATTTTATTCTATCACTCAATTAGAGTTCAATTCTTGGCTCAATTTCAACAATCCTGGTTACGATTCTTAATATTCAAATAATTTGTATTCTAGTCTTGAATCGATTGAAAAATATTTTTTCTGCGAATCACTTGATTTAACTTTTCGTAAAAGGATTGCAATTATCATCAAAACTATAGTTTAGACATTAATTAAAAGTTTTAAAAGAGTGAGTCTTATGATTGTCTGTTTGTAAACGTTTTATATCTGAAAAATTAGTTTTTAGTCAAAAAGATCCGAATAGAAGAAAAAGACTCAGAATAGTTATGAATGACGTAAATCGAAAACTTCTTTTACTCAAGTCTTACCCTTCCATTGACTGATTAAAAATGTTTTTCAGACAAACTAGCAATAAGTGAACTTGAACCTACGGGTTAGAACCACTTTTTTCTATTTAATTCTCATGACTTCATATATTTGTTGAAATTCTAAAACGAAAAACAAGTTAAGGGCTAAAATCGGTCCCGACTTTCAGGTTCACCTTAACTCCAACTTTGAATAATTGGTATTCACTTGAGTGCAGACTTTGATTTGTTTTTCTCTTTTTTTTTGTGTTATTTTTTTAAATATTCAGTTGAAGTCTTCTTTTTTAACCAAAACAGAAACGAATGAGTTTTGAATTTTGTTTGCATTTAATTTTATTGTTTTCATAACTTATCTTTGATTTCGTGTTTTATTTGTTCCTTATCTCTGAGTTTTTCCAGAATTTTCTCTTTTCAGGAAATAATATAATAGGAATATAACCGAAACTCATCTGTATTTCCACGTGTTTTAAACAATTAAAAACAGATAATCGATAGAAAATAATTGCTCTGAAAATAAGACCTCAAAAAACAAATGAATAGATGTTTCAACAAATGTCTGATTTGCAAATTATATTATTTCAAACTAAAAATAACTGACAAATGAAATACAAGTGAATCAATAGAAACAGATTTCTTTGACTCGTGTTAACCATAAATATTATACAATAGATTTAGTGATTCACTCATTTGATGGCCCTTTAAATCAAATATTTTTAAAAGAGGTAATAGAAATGCAATACAATTGTATTGAAAGATAATCATTAATAATATTTTCCGAAAAGATATTTCAACTGTTCTTTTAACTATATTTAATAATGTATAACGCATTGACTAGGTAAAATTACAACCGTAAGCAACTTACTCGTCAATCAATTAAAAATTCAAATTTTAATAATTTAATCAAATCAACGATCGATAGTAATAAATGTCATAAAAATAATACTTTTTGCGTAATTTAAGCAAGTGATTCAACAGGAATTTTACCTAGTTAAGTTTAAAACTTGTTTTTTTGAAAAAAATTGTTAGGATAAAAATGCAAGCTCGAGGTCATTTCAATGTCTTTTTTGAATACAGACTTTCCCTTAATTGTAGGCATAAAACAGATGGAAATTCTTTAATAACTAATAATTTATAGAATATTTTTCTCAAATAAGTAATCTTGTAAGATTTGTAAGACTATATTAGTCATCAGTTTAAGTAATTTATAATTCATAACTTGTTTTTTAGATGAGTAACGAATATAATTATCATGATAATTATCGCATGACAAATATCATGATAATTCAAACTGCAATTATATGACCTTGATAAAATAGATCGGCCGCTGAGATAACTGCTATTCTACGAAATATTCGTTTGCTTTTCAAACGTTTTTAATCAAATGTTGTTCTTTTGAAACTGAAATCATTTGTTACATCATTTGTTTCATTATTTATTTATTTATTTATTTATTTTATATTTATATTAATTTAATTAATTGAAGCAAAAATAGTTTCCAATGAGTCCATCGTTTCGTATGTTTTATATTATATTACGGATTAAGTATTTGTTGTTAAAAAAGAATTTCTCAAACGTTTCTCAAAGTTAATGAAAGTCGAGAGGAATTTTCCAGAAAAGCTTCGAAACAACATTTTAACATTTTAAATGCAAACCTTTGCCTCACGTATACCTCACCCCATAAACACACCATATGAACCAAACCTCTTTTAAGAACTGCTGATTACTGAGAAAAATGCTCCAAATAGTGTTTTTCTTTGTAAATTAGAATTAGGGATCAGTCATACTGTCTGACAACAAAACACAAAAGCATTGATGAAATACTTATAAAGAAATTGAAATTTGTGTCAATATTTCGGACTTATTTCGTCACTTTTCAACACTTCCAACAAATTTCAAAAAAAAATGATAGCAATCAATGATTGAATATTAATTAGATTTATAACTCGTTTTTTAAATAAATTCTATTTATATTAAACTAAATTCACGTATTTTTCTTCATTGAATAACAAATTAATTCATTGAAAGTCAAAATAAACTTTTTATAACTTTTCCTCAAATGAATTGAAAATTTCGGTTCAAAATAATACATATATTTAACACTTATTTTTCTGCTGGAAATGAGTCATTCATTGGGAATAAATACTTAATTATGACTAATTGAATGAAAATTTAACTGAAATATTAGAATAAATGGAATGAATTGCAAAGAATAATACATTTCTATAATTAGTTTAATGACTGTTTATTTGAAAAGCCCTCCAATATATTGTTTTATATATGAATTAACAAAAATCGAGTAAAATTAAATCTAATTCTTTCCTTATTATAAGTTATAATTAATAGTCTATTATCCTATTTTTCATTGTATACGAAAATCTAGTTTTAATTGACTCTCTTTTAAGTTTAAATTAGGCGTCAAATACCTGTCATTTGAATATGTTTTTACTCACATTTAAGTCTATTTTTTAGTACTATTTTTTAATATTAAAATAAAACTATTCTTTCCTCTAATGATTAGAGTCTAATAAATTTGCCTTTTTTTTATCAATATGTTTATGAAGAATAATGATCTTGATAATCTAGTTTAACTTTTTATTTGATAAGAAATTAAAGTATTTTTAGCAAAAATAACATTTTATGTCAATTAAGTATTAAATATGAAACAAATAATAGTAAATAATAATTTTTGGTAACTTTTAATCGTTTGGTGACATTGAAATCTAAAATAGTAAACAAGGAATCAGTCAAACGAAACAATAAAATTGATTTCTTTTCTTTGTTTGTTATATTTATTACTCAATTTATGAAATATATATTTAGACCACATATTATCAAATATATTAACTAACGATTCGTAACTGAACTAATCAGAGACTAATCAGGGTCTGTCACGCCTTACATTTTGCTAAACAACATACATTTTATATAACATTTGAGTTATTTAGTTAATAATTTTCATCTTGCTCTAATTTGATTGTTTCCTAATTACTTTAGATTATAAGAAGTATCAAGGACAGACTTTGATTAACTTTGTCCTCTTAATTATTTGATAAACTCTTGAAAATATAATAAATGTTTTTATTGTTTAATGGATTTATAAAATCTTTTTTAATTGAAGTAAAGACCGTTTGAATAAAATAAAGTGAAATAAGAAAAATCGGATACTTTTCTAATATTTCTTAATTAAATTCTTAATAATTTAATATAAAATATGATATCAAAAATAGAAATACCTATGAATTCCTAAAATTCTTTTCGTATGGTTTTATGATTATTCTGTTCCTTAAATCGAGAATTAATTAAAACAAAACATCTGTTTTTCTATTAATTTTTATAAATATTTATAATAAATGCTTTTAAAAGCCTTCGTTTTATTCGATTAAAACTATATTTTGAACGGAATATTGTATTTCAAGCATTTCCTTGAAATTTAGTATATTTTTGCCAAGTTTCTATTCATTCCAATTTGTTTCGATTCATTTATCTGTTTTTCTATCATTTAAATCAACAGATATTTATTTTTAGTAAATTATCTCAATTCTTATAATCTAATGATTAATTGTATTTTTATTTGAAAATATCAAGTATATTTAATCTATAGAGGACAGGACAGCATAAGAACAGTCACTAATAAGTATTGCTATTAAGCAAAACTCAATAATTCATTCGTCAGACTTCACAGAAAAAAATTAATAAATTTTATTAATATAATTGAAAAATAATCAGGAATTTTGTGTATAATTTTTGTCATTTAATTAAAAATTAACTGATTTTATTTGAAAACTATTGATTAATCGATTATTTAAGTTCTATTCAATCAATAAATTGATGGCACAGACACTCAAAATACAAGTTCTGTAAAAATCTAAAATAAAATCAATTAATGATTGCCTCAAAAGTTGATGCAATAATTGAATTGCTTTCAAAACTTCTGTCATTTAATTATTTAGTTTTTGATAATTTTTAATCTAATTTTGTTTGTCATATGTTTTAAATTTTGCAACAAATTTGTTTCCAATCGTTTTGGAATTTAGAGTTTAGACTTGACTTATACCTGGTGCTTTAGAATAAATTATAAGTTAGATAATTTTTATAATTCCAATATACATGCATATAAATGATAAAAGTAAAGAATTCTATATATAATTGTGAAGTAATAAAAGTATGGAAAAATTATATGAATATATTATAAATAATAGTTTTATTTCTCAATGAAGTTATAAAATTGTGATCGATTTTAATTTTTATTAATATAAAGTATTATATATGCATGTGTGTATACGTGTATATTTGTGATAGTACAAAAATTAGATTCGATCACAATTTGATAACTTTATTCAGAAATACGACAATCATTTCCTAAGGCCTTGAGTTTGACCAACATTTCAATGAAAATATGTTTTTCGATAAAAAAAAGGATTTTTTGTCATTACATTGAGTTAAACAGAAATAATAAATAAATAGGTTTTTATCGATGAACTTAATTAAGATGTTTTTGAAGCCAGACTTAAGTTTATATGTCATTGAGTCAGTCAATGGCTGTCCATTCAAACGGCGATAAATATTGTGTCGCTTTTGAAGGACTTCTCGAATAATCCATTGAATATAAAATTGATTAGTCTATTGGCCTAAAGTTTGTGATCATTCATTAAATGATTTATTGAATAATTGATTTCTAAGTCTTTTTAGTTAGTTTTCGATGAATTTGACTAAAAGAGATCATTGAATAATCGATGAGTCATAGATTTCATGGAAAGTTTAGGCAAAAGTTATTTAATGGAGTTTTATATAAATGTGTTCTTTCAATAGGAATCAAATATTTTATTTATAAATTAATAATTTGATATATTTGTGACATTCAATTAGCTTTCATTGAATTTATTCATAAAATATCTTTTGTTCAATGATTTCATATTTGTTTGTATTTTTGTTTGAAAACTTCAATTCCTTAAAGTGGAAACTGAAGTGAGTGAAGGCTCACAAACAAATTGTTCAAGATCATCCCTTTTTCTTTGTTGATTCAGTTGCTTAAGAACACCAATTTGTTAAAATGACATTGCTTGTTTTACAACTTAATTATGATTTCAATCTATTCAACTGAAAAACAAGTTTCGTTTATTCAAATTTTGAGCCATAAATTTATTTTCGTTAAAAATTATAAAAAAAATTATATATAAAATATTATATATTTTAATAATAAATTTCAGATAAAAAGTAATATATTTCTAATAATAACAATTCAACTGTTAATGCATTTAAATATTTGTTAAATAAATTACATAAAAAATGCTTTAAATCCTTTGCCTTTTTGTCAAAATTAGTCACAATTTATCTAAAAAATGCAAATATTTTACATAAATTGTTTTATTCTGTTTTAAATTTTAGAAGGATCTAGATAAAAATAAATTTGTAAAAGTTAGACATCATATAAAACAGTTTAACCAAGTTTAAATTTGTGACAATTCAATAAAAAATTTTAAAAAAAGAGATTAGAATTTAAAAAAATAGTGACTATTAATTAATGAATACAAATATTTGTAAAAAAAATCAATTAAATCAAATTATTGATACTTTTTATAAAACACTTATCACTAAACGAAAGATTATTTAATTAAATTCATATCATTTTCTTTTGTATAATTAAATTTCAGACAAAAAAGATATGAAATGTCGAAAAATACAGAAAATTTCTGATAATTCACATCACATGCCTTCGAATATAATAGATATATATATTTTTAATCATTTCTGAGTTGTTTTTGTAAACAATTGATAAAAAACTTCTGAATAATCATAAAATCGATAACTAAAACGTCAGATAAAATAATATATGATTTGTTTTTATGAATTGAGACAAAAATAAAACCAAAAAAATCTGTACATTAATAACATTTTTTGACTTAAAATTTATTCATTAATTAAAACATAATTAAAAATTAACTGATTTCGGGTGAAATTGATTGAAAGGCAAACAATATTTGAAACAAAAATCAGTTTCTTTTAGTGCCGACATTAATGAGGTATTTGCAGCAATGGGTCAACAGTTGTTTGTCTCCTGAATAGAGTTCGGTATTTACTTCACGGGTATAAATGTCAAGACCGTACTGTCCGTCTTCAGGGAATTTAATGAAAAAAGTGACGATATCGTCATCGACGTGAGCCGACACATATTTCGATAGTTTCTTCTCTTCGATTCCATTTTTATGTAGAGATGCCATGAAATCAGTTAACTGTCGCGACATTCGGAACTGTATATCTAGGGTTCGGTCAGAGAATATGAGTGCGTCCTCGTGTGTCAATGGAATTAAACCAAAGAGTCGAGTGCTCTTTAGAGGACCCCATTCACCACTGGCACAGTCTGGCAGTGGAACCATCACTGTTTGCAAGTCATCGCATTCTATTTTGAATTTGCAGACACTTTTAAATTTCATGGGCTCTCCCGTCACATATTCGCGAGGAGTAGTAGCATTGGCAAAAATGTCCATGATAAAAGAACCACTACAGGGCGCGTGAACTCGAAATGAGACGGTATTACCCATTACTGACTGCATTACAAATCTTTTGAGTCCTATTCCGTCAAATGAGTCGCTCTCGCGATCATAAAATTTTAGGTTATAATGAAATATAAGACTTGGAGTCATATTTGTGGGCATTCCTATGCGAACAGTGGACGCACCCGAACTGTCCGTAAATAAAACGGCGCGAATGTCTTCGTCTGTGAAGTATAGCCCATATCGGAAGAAAAGTGATCTGACAAATGGCAACTCTTCGAATTCTGAAATAGTGATCGGAGTTTTGAGGAGCTGCCACTCCGGCTGAAGAGGAAAGAACTCATAAATGAACTCTTTTGGATCCGTCAGGAAATAGTGATCGTCGTATTCATATCGCAAACTATCAGATTTGCCTTTACTTCCGGGTTTAGGCACTTCCTTGGCGTTGACCAAATGTCTGGCCCCCCAATTGCACTGTACAAATCTCCAAGCACCCGCCACATAAACAGCGTTCCACGAATTTCTGAAACGATTGTCTTCGAATCTGACTCCAGGTTGATATCCAGCACTTTTTGAATAGCCTTTAATGACAACACAGTGCAGACCCGCATAACTGTCAAAATAAATCATATTTTAATCACTTTTAATCATTTTTTAAAAAGTTTCCGCCGTTTTCTCATTATTTATGGTATAAATGAGTCACTTATTATTCTCTCATTTATTTTTTATGTCACCTTTTTTTAGTTTACATGAATTTAGATAAAAGAAATTTTAACTAAAATAAAGTAAAATAAAGTAAAATAAACTAGTTACAATTAACTTATCTCAATGGAAAATATGATAATAAATTTAATGTTTATTGAAAATTGTGTTATATTGATGAAGATAATCATCTACAATTTGAAGGTAAAACAGATAATTTTTGAATATTTTTGTTTAGAATTCTATACTTAATATGAATATTATTTACAGTAATTGTAAGAAACCTTTGAATACAACGAATAAATATAATGTCCTCTAATTTCAGATAAGAAATGATAAGCAAAACAAGAATTAGAATCGAAGTGCTGTTGAATTTCAAGTCCATTGCAATACATATAATACAATGAAATTAATGGGAAATTGGGTCAAGACTTTCTGGCAACGAGTAATTGCTCTTTAAATACACGCGACAATTATAGAAGACGTGTTTAAAAGTCACAACCATTTAAAGGGGTCGTAAGGTTTAAGTCATAAAATATGTTTAATTAAATGCAATTCGAAGGAAATTATGACTCAGACTTACCTACAAAGACGTTTGAAGAGGACGTGATAGCTCTCAGTGCCGTGTTTTATGCCTCGAAGTATTCCCATCGGAGTGTCAGCATTTATATCGTCGTCGAACTTAATTGTGTTTAAATTCTTAACTGTAATCCATCTAAAGATAGCTCTGGCCTTCTCTACGTCTGTAATACAACTTCCGATTAAGAGTCGGACCAAATCAGTGAATGTTTTTTGGTCTTCACGAGCGACCTATCAATCAATACATAATTAGAAACCGTTTATATAATAAAAACTGACATTAATAGCAATTTGGTCTAATTCTGCGAACACATTCGGGTCGTGATATATATCCATCTTTGATATTAGAGGAGGACTGGGAGGGGGCGGTTGACTTGGATATGGCATAAGTGGTGGCTCGTCTTGACTTATATAAGTTTTATCATTTATCTAGAAATTAAACAAGGTACAATTATTACACATTAGTTACATAATAAAAATAAATACCTGGGAGAATTCATTGAACTTCTCACTGATTAAATTCATCATTTCTTTACTCTGTTTGTCTACCAATTCAGCGGTTGCCTGTCTTTCCTGTTCCAAGAGCTTTCTTGTAAGCGATTCTTTTTTTCGGTCCAATTTGACGGTCATATTCTTTTCTAAGTCATCCCTTTCCTTTTGGTGCCTAAGAGTGAGGGCCCTCTCCTCGTCATTACTGATTCTTTTCTTTTTGGTATTCAATTCGTGTTGAAATCTTGAAGTAATTCTTTCCAACTCTTTCTCCCACTCCTCCTGTTTTGTGTTTAAATGAAAAGAGTATTCAATTGATTGAATCAATTTGTTTGAGAACTGACTTGAATTTGTTGACTAATATTAGTTTCCTCTTCGGCTCTTTTTTTGGAAAACTGTCTATAAAGCGCGTCCTCCTCTGCCCTGTGCCTCATCTCCAGCTTTCGTTGAGTTTCGGTATCCTTTCATAGAAGAAAATAATACAAATATTCAATTATAAAGGAATTGATGAAAGAAACTAATGGATTGACACAAAAGAAGATGGATTTCATTGGTTTTAATCTTTAGCGAGAAATTAATGTTTGAAAGTCATGAGAATATTATGGCTTATAATTGAATTCGTGTCTATTATTATAGATTTGATCAAAAAATAATTGAAGGCTTCTATTGTATAATCAAAATGAATTGATGTCTACCTTTAAATGATTGACAGGAAGTCTCAAATTCTCACTAATTCTGATAACAAAATATTATTTTCAAATGAATAACAACTTTGAGACTATTCTCGGATCGATTTAATAAGAAATTTAATTATATTCTCATATTTACTCTCTTTTTGAAAACTAATTAAAACTGAATTTATGTGAAGTTTTGTTTGATTTAAAACCTTTTTTTGTGTAAACAGTGAAGCGTTAACTTTGATTTTTACTGAAAAGTTGAGTCAAAAATAAATAAAAACAAACAGTAATTCGTCAGAACAAACAGTGATGGCCTTAATTTGGCCCTAATTTTGACTAAAAAACAGCAGATAATTATCACTTTCTATTAAATGGTCGAAACAATTATTTTATTTACAGATTAGAAAAAGGGGTCAACTTTTTTCTTATTTAATTTGTGTGAAAAAGTTGTTTTTATGTCATTTTGGCGTAATTTTATTCGTTAGTTAATGACTGCCCGTAAGAAGAATCACATCCGACCACTCAATGACTTACTATCGATTGGAGATTAAAGTTTGAACCAAAAGTTATTGACACCAAAACTGTGTTTTCATTACTCAATGAATTTCTCACAAAATTCTTATAAAAGAAATTTGATTTTGTCTTAACTTAAGATTCTTAACGAATAAATTAAATGTTAAAAGTTTATTGGCATCGAAAGTGTCCTAAAATCTTATTTATGAAAAAATTCATAAATAAGAAAATGAGATAAATTTATTTAAATCATATCCTAAATATGTCCTTGTACATTAAAATTGATTTATTCATAAAGTGAGTCAGTTTTTCCAAAATGTGAGAATCGTTTCGGGTATAAATGCATTCATTAGTTTTTAGGGTTTAATTTAACAATTTTTTATTAAAAAAAGAAATTCTTTCAAATCTATGGCTTCAGTCAGTGTTTGTATAGTTTCCCATTTCTGAAGAAATGATGTTTTTATTCGTTTGAATCAAAACTGAAAACAATGATATCTTCGCTCAAAACTAATGGAACTCTAAAATTATTTTTAAACTGATTTTAAAAGAGATATGACTATAGATTCAATCAAATCATTTAAAACTTTAATAACTTAACAAAGTTTTTGTTATTTGTTTAGAAATGCGATAAATGTTATCGCTTTCTGACTAATTAATAGCCATTCAATTATTGTCTTAAATATTCCTTTAATTATGAAAAGATAAACAAATATATCTGAATCTAAATGAAAAACAAATAATTTTAAAAAGAATTTCACGAATGAGTGAAAAGACAAATAAAATTAGATAAGAGAACACATATTTTGCATTTTGAAAATATGAGCCCTAACTTAAAAAGAAGTTTTCAACACAAGAACTCAAATTTTTAAATTATTTCAACTAATTTTTATGAAATATTTTCAAAGTCTTAATCCAAGGGTTGGGACTCTTTTTTGATTGAATTTCATCGATAAACAAAAGAAACTCAACATTTCCTTATTGTCACTCAAATTCTTGAGTCTAAGAAAATCTTTGTTTTAAATTTTTTTTTTGAAAAGAATTTCTTCTTAATCGCAATTTAAATGAAATTTTATGATTAGATTTTTAAACAAGATTAGATTGCAAATGAATTTTATTTAGAATTCACGCAATGAATAAATTTAAGAATTTTTAATATAACTAAGCTTTCAAAATGACCATGCATATAATGGTCATTCACACAATTCTGTTCTAATTTTAAAGTTCAAAGTTATGCACTTATTGACAATAATATGAAAGTAAAATTGCATTAATGAAGACAATAGTGAGGACTAATGTCTAACCAATGAATTTTGTTTCAGAATTATAGGAATTATCTATTGATTGATTTAATCGTTTTTTTTAATTAAGTTTTTAAGCAAAACATAAATTGAATTTCATTTCAATGAAAAACTTGTGATTTAAATACTATTGGGTCTGAAGACAAGACTAAGACATAAATTCAATTTCTTGTTTTTGTCTTTATATCAAATGAAGTGATTCCTCGTAAATGCATGACTACCAGTGCATGTCTTTAAAGAGCCGTTGGAATCATCATATTTTCATTGATATATATCATACATAAGTGATTCACAATATATTAAAATTCATGAAATAATAATAATAATAATTGAAAAGAAAACTTTTTTGTTGAAAATATTTTTTAAATATTAATATTTGTAAATGAAGTTCAACTAAAACGAGTCGACAATTATTCTATAAATGAGACAAAAGTTTACTGAAATCAGTGAAGTGTTTCAAATTAATTATGAAAACTATTAAACAGTTATGAAAAAAATTCATTTTAATGGTGACAATGAAATAAAATTTTTTGTAGTCATATATTAGAATACACGGAAGCCCTCAATGGTTATAAAACTGTCTATATTCTGCACTCTATATATGCCTTACCTAAAGTCCTTGTCTTTAGATATTTATGAATGGAGACAATGGGCACAACTGCAAACATCTAATAAACATATCAGTTATCAATTCTTTCCACTTCTCATATGGTGTTAACTGTACTGACCCGGAAGGTAAACAAAAAACAAACAGTCTTTAAGGCTTGAGGACAACCTAAATATGTTTATGAGTTTATATACAATTCGAGCGTAGAATTAAAGCTATGGTTTGGTTTAACTTCGGTTTAATTCAAACAAAAGTATTCGAGTATTCGGTGTCACTCGAATTACCCCTAATTTTCACGAAATATTAACTTTTGAAGAAAATAATTAACAAATATTTTATTATTTGGTCAACAATTTATGGAATTTTAGTTTTCCATTAAAAGAGTTATAAATATATGAGAAATACATTAGAAAACAAAACTAGATTTTTGTTTTTATTTCTTTATTATTTCGATAAAAATAAACTAAAAATTATGCAAAAAAGAAATATTTTAACTGAATTGTTGTTAAGATTAAATTAGTTTTATTTAAAATTTTGGTAAATAATCCCAAAATTATTCCGTTTATAGGTATTGAAAAATTTGTAAATTCTAAAAAAAAACAAATATTCATTGAAATTGATGTGGGATTTAATAACCAAATAAAGTGTATTTCTGTTCCAAATTCTCAACAAATCTTATTTTTTTAGTGTTTAAATATATTTAGAGTTCATTCAATGGTAGGAAAAAAATATAAGGAAATTCTTTATTACTATTATATGTCTATAAACTTAGATTTAGTTCAATAACTTTGAAAACATTTCGAGGGATTCATTTCATTCTTTGATATTTTCGTATGAATTTGAAACAATTCTCAATTATTTTAATAAGAATATATTAAAATATAACTAATAATGGTTTGCAATCTATTCATTTAAAATATATTTTCAAATGTATTAAAAGAACTGAAAACATTTGTAATGTTAGCCCATTATATGGTTTTTTGTTTAACACAATTTCTAAGTTATGTATATTATTATTGATATTTATTTCGTTTAATATGTCATTAAGAGATAAGAGAAGAAAAAATTATAAATAATTGAAACAAAGTTTATCTTCTTTTCAAAGGTTTATTAAATCATCGATTCGTTTAACCCAAAAGTGGAGGAATCCGTTGAATAAAAAATAAAAGCAATAAAAGTACTATTTTGAGAGAGAGAGAGAGAGAGAGAGAGAGAGAGAGAGAGAGAGAGAGAGAGAGAGAGAGAGAGAG
>JAQIXI010000897.1:0-17426 GCA_034700165.1 Galumnidae sp. Gr-Ori-00277 | reverse complement strand
TTCATTGATCAATGGATGACCAAAAAAGGGCGGAGTGGTTACCATATTTTATATAAGTCTACAAATTTTTTCAATGGAATACTTTTGTACTCCAAAACAATTTCTTTATTTATTAAAAAAAATTATGATTTATAACATTTTCCGTTTGTTTTGATATTAACGCTGACATTACTCTACCATTACTTTACTATTACTATTTTTTTTACATCTTTAGTATGTGCAGGTTTATTGACCATTTTATGATGTTTATAACGTTAACATTACTAAAGCACTTAAAGTTATTATGATCAGTTTTTTGTAATGATCCAAAAAGATCTGCATAATCTCAAAGTAGAGAAAATTTTGATTTTGATCTTGATTATTTTTATAAAATGTAATATATCTGTGCATATGACGAAGAAAATCATAAGTTATCTTGTTCTATAACTAGATTAAAAGATGATTGAGTTCTGATGAATGGTTTTAATAAATAATGAGTTTTATCTTAAAGTGATATTAATATTTGTTAGAAATGAGCAAAAATTAGTACATTTTTCATGACTCCAATTAAGTCTATCAATACATTTAGTGTTCTATTCGTCAAATAAATGAATGAATGTTTGGTCACAAAAACTGCTTATTTAGAAATAATGTCTTCTTTCAGACAAACAGTTATTTGATTCCGAGATTTTTTTCCCGAGTGTTCTATCTTTAGATCAGAAAATCCGTGTTATCACTAAATGAGATGCTGTTCACAAATAAAATAAACGGCCAAACGATCATCACTTCTGGGATAAGAAGGAATTGCAAACCGAAGTCATACCAACAGAAAAAAATGTCTTCCGTTTATTGGCTTAAAGTCTATCGAAAGAAAAAAACGACTGAATTTTGGTTATAATCAGAATAAGTGACAATACGTTTCACGACATTGGCTTACGTTCAAACCTAACAATCAACTCTTCTTTAACTTATTCTAACAGAAGCCCAGAGGATCACTTCGAGAGAGAGAGAGAGAGAGAGAGAGAGAGAGAGAGAGAGAGAGAGAGAGAGACTCATGAAAATGAAAACTCGGATTAGATCTCTGAATACATTAATACTTTAGTTTGGATAATATTTACTCAAAAAGCTCTAATAAAGAATAATAAGTGGACTCCCTTTTGATAGGGTCCCTCCCAAACCCTTCCAAACCCTCTCAATCTCAGTCATTATTAGTATAAGAAAATATAATTAAAACGGTTTAATAAAGACAATGGTTTCAGTTATATGAAGGAATCTATTTATGTCTTTCATATGAATATTTTCAGGCTATAAATCATAAATATTTTTACTCGAATCGATTAAATATAACAAGAGATCAATAGACCTAAAAAATAATGACCGTAAAAATAATTCGTTTTCCTTCTTTTTTCACGATATTATAATTTGCGTGACATTACTATAACCTATTGGACAGAAATTCAGTATTGAAACTATACTATACTATCAGTAGTTTTTTTCCAACCATTTTCTCAAAACTTATTTTCACTTAATTTTCTATTATTAAATTCAATTCAATTATAACAAAAGCACTGCTTTTTTTCAGTCAATAATTCGCTACAAATCTTGGAAATATTAGTGAATTACAAAATCGATAGACCATATAATGAAACTTGGTACTTATTCAAGGTGAGTATTGAATAAATTTGATAGATATAATTTACATTATAATTTGATAACAAAAATATTCCTTAATTTAGTGGAAAAAAATATTCTCAGCGGGAAATCATTCGCTCGATTTACTAAATTTAGAAAAAAAAGTTAGCAAGGGGATTTCACAATAGATGTCTTGGATATGTAAAAGTTCGTTCAGAACTAATTATGAACTACATGATCTATAAAACGTTATCATGCACACTTATTTTAATGACTAATTATTATTACTTCTAAAAATTTAAGATTTTGATAAAACTTTTCTATTATTTTTGTTAAGATTTCTATAGTTTTGTATAATTAAAATCATGTTTTACTAAACCTTGGTCATTATGGTTATTGATTTACATTGCTTGAAAATATCATCTATCAAATTCTTAAGATAAAAATTCTTGATTAATATAGATTTTACTTGATCAAATTTTACTAATTAATTACAAATAATTTAAATATATTCTAAAGTGATTTAAGTAAAGTAACTTGGTGATATCAAATTTTTTATTGTTATTACTAATTATCATAGTTTGGGATTAAAAGTAGTTATAAATTTTGATTAAAATTGTGATTATTTTAGAGTTTATTTATTTTAGTATTACTTCGAGAGATATATAATTAATAATCTTTAAACATAACAAGAATACTTTGTGCTTGATAAATATTGAATAATGCTCAGAATTAATGCTAAATAAGGAAGCATTTGATTAGTTTATTCTAAAAGAAAATTATTGGAAAATTCATTAATTATAGAGTCGACGGAAATTTTACGGAATCCTTATTCTAAAACATATCTCTGAAAAATTCATGAGTTTTGAAGATAAAAATGAAGAGAACATCAAATATATAAAAATAAAAGATTGTATGCATTTTCACTCATGAAATATAAATTTATTAATGGATCAAATCTTTTGCTCCAAAAAACTGTTTTAAAAAAACTGTTGAATGAAAACAAAACAAAAAATCATAATTTTCTGATCCTCTCTTTTCGCTTCTCCTAAGACTTAATATTTTCTGTCAAAAGTTATACCAGAGTTTAGTCACTAAACTTTAGTGCTTTTTCTGACGAATAAACATTTCAATGATTTTATAATCCCTAATGTTTTGATATTTCACTATATTCTGGGAGAATCTCCATTTGCAGGGGTTGTCAACACTTTACTAGACTTACATCCATATAATCTCTAACACTATTATCAATGGATAAACATAAAACCAAGGATGTAGTCTAAGAAAGATTATCTCTTGGTCTATATATTATACCATGATATTATAATTTTTAGTAAATAGACCTATACTTTTATAAAGCATTTGTTTATCGGAATAATTTTAAAATTAAAATGAGAGTAATATTAGTGAAGAAAATCAATGAATATTCCCTTAAAAGTGTTTTTTAAACCCTTCAAAACAGAGGTCTGTTTTCCATTAAAAGAATACATTAGAAAATGAACTTTTCTTATGAAAATATATATCAAATGAATCATTTCTAAAGATTTAAAAATCCTTTTTAAAGAATTTTTCAATAAAACTCTTTTAAGGTTTAAATTTTAGTTTCGATTGTCGTTTACTTCTCTAAATTGAATCATAAAATAAAGCCAATGAGAGCTTAGGTCTCAGCCAACAAACAAACAACGCATTCTTATCTTACCAAGGTGCTTATAAAAAATGTATTGGTAAGTGGTATAAGTGTCTTAAAATAATGGATCACCTTTGACATTTATCTAGTAGCCTAATAATGATGTACCTAGAACCAATTATTTTTAAAACGAACTAATAGTCTAATCAATAAATTTCGTAATCATTTTATTTCTCTCAAAGGATTTGAGTAAAACTTTTAAGTTTAGAATTTTATAGAATTAAATCAAAAGTTGAAAATTGGCTCAAAATTTCCCAAAAGTGTTGACGTATTGAATGAAAAAATGTTTTTCGGAAGAGAAGCGTCTGATAAATGTTTCCGTAAACTATCAATTGAGAGAAGAATACAATAATAATAATATATAGAAATTGTCATCATTTGAAAAATTGTTGCAAGAATCTTTTATTTTTGCTTATTATTGATTACAACAAATGTATTCTAGAAATCATTTGAGTTATTTTTAGTTTCACACTTTGCTAGATCATTTTGGGAAATGTTGTTTACAATCAAAGGCATTACAACATAAATATAAATTGATTTCATTGTTAAATATAAGCCAAACGTTTCTTTACATGAATTGTGACGAAACACAAGAGACGAGTCTAAGAAAATCAAGCAGGGTACTCCACTTTACAATGAAAATTTGTAGGATAAATATATTAATTATTAAAAGCGTTATAAAATCTTAAAAGTTTGACAAAAGTTAAGAAGTCTTAACTTAAGATCTTAAAAAAAATTGCGAAATTACTCTAATATTTAATTTATGACAAAAGTTGCTTAACATTATTAGTGCGCAAGCATATGACAATAAAAATAACCTAGTTAATTATCTACGTCTATATAATTTGAGTATTGATTTGTCATTAAATGAGATAATAAGTGTATTAAAAATAGATTGAAATCAATTATTTTCAGATTAAGAAATGTATAAAAATTTCTTTAAATAGAATCATATTTAAAATATTAATGATTGCTAGATCAGTTTGACATTTGATAATTATGACATAATGAGATTTTTTTAATCTTTTTAATGAGATTTCTAGTAAATCTTATACTAGAAATCAAAAGAAATGTCCCTTGATCATTTAAAATAAATTTAAATAGTATAATAAAATAATTGAATGAAACATATCCTGAAACTAATAAAATATTCAAAATTTAGACATCATTTTAAAGTTAGAACTACTGTATTAATATTTGATGCAAGCTCATAACCTGGTTATATTTTGAAATAAGAACAAAATTTTATTATTTCTAAAATTGGGATAAATATAAAAAAAATATTTTTCGTCAAAAATAAGTTTTCTGTCGTAAATCAAACTAAAAGGCATTGTTTACAAAATACTTTTATTATTTAAATAATTCACCAAGCTCAAAAGTAAAGTATAAATCTTCTTTTAATATAGAGTATAAAACGATAAAATGACAAAACATAGTAATCACGTAAAGGCTCTTTCAAAGCTCATTAAAATAATAATTTTCGTAAACTATTATCTTTTGTGTAATAACTGAAATGAAGGGCGAATTCGATTATTTTAACTAAAAGTCTAAATAAACACAAACTTTGTATTAAAGTATAGGATATTCAGTAATAACTGACTCTTGGCTTATAAAACATACAATTTTTCTCTTTTCTCTTTACTCTTAAATTATATTTATTAATAAATAAGCAATGTAATTTATTGCAATTTATTATTTTAGTAAACTTATGCTGTGCTAAATGACAGTGTAATTGTCTTTTCATAACTATCACTACATTTTTATAATTTATAAATAATTATAATTCATTAAAAGACATAAAAATGAGTTTATCTCTAATTTTTCATAAAAATTTATTACTTAATTAAACTTTAATTCTTAAGTTAGAGAATGAAAACAAAGAAAAATGAACTAGATAAAGCATTTTTAAGAATCTGGATAAAAAAATTTCATTAGATTTATCGAAATCCAGTTTAATGATAAATTCTCAATTTGATCATGCTCATGCTTTCAACAAAGCAAAAGAAAGAATATTTATATGTTAAGAGAAAACAATGAATTATTACTTTTCTCAATGAAAAATATAACACCAAAGAGAGAAAGAGAGTGTGAGTGAGTGAGTGAGTAATAGAGAGAGAGAGAGAGAGAGAGAGAGAGAGAGAGAGAGAGAGAGAGAGAGCACTAAATTTTAGTAAAAAAAATTGTAATAAATTGATATAAATTGTATGAACTGAGCGCTGAGACTCTCATTAGATAATAATATATTCGTGAAAAACATAATTCACACAATAATTCTTCAGCAAAATATCAAAGTATCAACAGTTCTTATGCTGTGCTCTGCCAGAAGGCTAACCCTATTTTCAATATTAGACTTTTTGTTTTTTGGGGTAAACACTGAAAACGAATCGTAAAACAAATCCATTTGTAAGACTAAAATAACAATAATACTCAATGTAGAAGTTTTTTGTTCTAGATCAGATTTTTACTGATAAATCTTGTTTTATATTAAACCCATTTGTTTCTATTTCAAACTTACCTATATACGTTTTCAGTGAAACTGCTCTTATCTAAAACTTTAAATAAAAGACCTTAAATCTCTTCTCTAATGGTTATGAGAAAGATATTCCTTTAGAATTTTCTGTTACCTTGGTACTCTAAATTAAGTAAACTTAAAGTTTCTTGAAATATAGCAGTATTGAAGATTACTAGTTTTACCTTGTTAAAATCTTAGCTTTTATTCGGAATTATAAAAATAGTTCATAATTCAATTTTGAAATACAATTGTATTGAATTAATAAGAAATAATTTCGAGCTTAAAATCTATTTAACCATGGTCAGAATTATTCAAATTGAATTCCATATATTTATGTCTTGAAAATGTGAAAGTTCGTATAAAAATAAATAGAATTATTCATAAATTCAAAAATCAAATAGTAATTTAATCTAGATTAATTTAAAAGAATTGAAGTTAAATTTAAAATGTTTAATGGTTTAAAAAAATAAGCGCAAATTTGAACTAAAATTTAGCATGGTAATTAAGTTAAATTTTCAATTTTTAAAAAGATGTAATATTAATAGAATATGTTTTCCAAAAAATTTCAAATTCTGTTCAAAAGCATTGAAAATAATCGAGGCTTAAATTCGATCATAAAAGTTTAGACACAAATAAAGTAATAGTAATAACAATTGGATTCTATAACTATTCTCGTGATTATGTCTGAAACAATCAAATGCTGAGTCAATGACCCGTTTATTGCATTAAAATTTATCGTTGAATTCATTGATTTTTGATCAAAGACTGGGTTTTTGTTGCGAACAATATTTTTTCTAATCTTGCACAATGGCAATGTGATAAAGTTCATCCATAAATAAACGGTATAAATTTATCAGGGTTATCTTTCATTTATTGAATTTTACTTATATAATGCTAAAAAAGGTCAATTGAAATATCTTACATATTTGTTGGCAAGATATTTATTGTTTTGTCCATGTTCCATTTGAAAGATTAGAAACAAGTTAAATTAATCTTCAGTACTAAAAATCAAGGCTTTGATTGTCAAACGATATATAAATTAATATAAAAAACTTTTTCCTTGAAAACAATTTTGTTAAACCAATAAAATGATTAAATATTTTTAACCTTAATATGTACAAGAGTATTTACAAAAATATTTTTCTATTCAATATATAAGTAATTATTGAAAATGAATTCAATATTAACTTTTCAGTTGAATTCATTCGCATTTATATACATAAATGAGACGTCACTTAAAACGTCAGTAAAACTTATTTTTCATCGCTTAGCCATTAGTACCAGAATTTATAAATTAAATATACACTCAATTGAAATATTCATTTTATTTATCTAGTATTAACCATGCTCAAAATATTCAGTCAATATCTATATTAACATCTATTAATAGTAATAATTGAATCTCGAGAAAAGTTGCCCTAAAATGTCACTTCACTGCAATACATGCAATAAAGTTTAGTAAATAAAGTTATTAAACTATTAAGTTTAATAAACTTTGAAAAGTTTCAAGTTCATTTAATGTTGACGAATGTGCCACTAATCAAAACCTTATGGGTATAATTTAAAGTTTATCATTTCAGTGATTAGTAAATCTTGGTTAATTCAAATTAGAAGTTATATTGATTATTTAATATAATTAACATTTAAGAGTTGCTAGTCACGTATTCACACATGATTAATTATTCAAATATATTCAAAATGGTACATTATAAGGTGAATATGGAAATTTTAAGCAATGATCTAGGACTATTAAATGGAAGCGTAGCGGTACTGATGTCCGACTTAATGCTCGTAAAGAGTTTTATATAGAATTTGAACGCATTTACGAATGTAGTAGAGATGAGAACACTTATACAATACAATAGTATTTTCGTTGACGCTTTGCCTCCACTGTTTCCCTAATGACGTCAATACTAACTCATTGATGTTTTACTCGGATTGGAATGGGATGAGAAGAGAGGGACGGCAAACAAGGAGATGACAGATAGAAAATACTCTTCTCTAGTAATACGTGAGCCGACTTGAAGGCGCCCGAGAACTCTGCCAACACTTGTGATCAATACTTATACAATGTTTATGAAATGCATTTTTTCTGGTAGTCGTCTTTATTTTGGCCAATAAGTGGAAAGGGATGTAAAGCACAAAAAAATAAGAGATTTTTTCTTATATTGTTTTTTAGCCAATATTTTATCATTTGAGACATAAATATTTGAATTTATATTTAAGGTAAGAGTAGTCCAATAGTTATACAATCATACAATTGTATATAAATCATGAATTTGTCGTTTTATCTCTTATTTTACTCATATATCCGATGCATTTGTCATCAATTATCGACTTATAATAGCATATTATGAGCACAACTTTATCTTCAGAGCAATCAAAACAATTTATGCGGAACATAATTCTGGTTAAATTTTGCTCCAATTATTTGTCATTCGTTACATTTATTGTGATTAATGTTAATTGAAATCTATTGTCAAAAATAAGTGAATTTCAAATCAAAAAAAAAATAAATGAATAAAAACACAAAACTTTAAATAAAATTATATTTAAAACTATGGCTTCACTTATAAAATAAAGACATTTTACAGTCTTTAATATAAAATCGATGGAATTCTCAGTTGTGAGAAGTGCTCTGAAAGCTCAGGTCATTGCATTATATAAGAGGAGGTACACTCTTTTTAAAAATCCAGACATTGATTATCCACTGGAAAATCCTAATCGGATTAGAGTTTTTAAATGCTGTGCACTCAATCATTTTAAACACTAACCCAGAAAAGGAACTCTCAATATTCTATCTAAATAAATCAAAATGTTCATGGCAAAAAGATTTAGGTTACCAACAGGGATGGCTAATAGGAATTATCCAGAAACCCATTAAATTTGAATTTTTCAGCAAAATTCCCTAAGGGTGGCAAATGGGACTTCATCCAGGGTAAATATTTGATGCTTTTTAAGAAAAAAAATTGTAAAATACTTGACATATTTTGATATTAAGATCTTTAATATTTAAATAAATAGAGTTTCTAAGTCTTAAAATAAACAAAATAAGTTTTAAAACATTTTTAACGCCATATTATTGTATAAATTTGGAAAACTATAAGTTATTAAAAGTGGAAATTTTTATATTTTAACCAAAAAATGGATTTTAAAAAATGTCAAAAAGGGATAAAACTAATCAAAAATGCAAAAAATAGTCATAAAGACTCAAAAACAACAAAAACTCAAAATAGGTTTTTACTGAACTTTCTTGGAAAACACCCCTTCTATAGGATTCTTTAGACATCCCTGGTTACCAAATAAATTCTGAAAAATGGCATGGATACTTTAATTTTACTAATAATTTATTTGTAGTTATATTTTATTTTATTGAAAAAAGAGATTTAAGTCTAAATTTCTTTCATTTGATTTGAGTTCATAATAAGTGAAACCTCTGAACATTTATTTGGAAAATTGTCTGACTTTTAGAATAAATATATGGTTGAGTTGTCAACTGATTTGATTGAATCAAAAAATAGTTGAACAGAATAACATTTATATGCATTTACTATATTTTAAAATAATTGACTTATCAGTAATAAATTGAGTAAAAGAGTAACGCTTTTTAATGTTAGTTAGGAATTACTAACGGACTATACGTTTGTCAGGAAAAAACCGAAATGTTTTTTCCCTGTACTTTGATTTGGTGTGAATAACTGTGTGGGCGCACATAACAACACTTTAGAAGAGATGCAACGCCCAGAGCTTATAATACACAATAAAAATCGCTTCATTTGTGAGCACTAAAACTCAGAATAATCTAATTATTTGAAAATAAATTCCTTTAATCAAAAGATAGTCATAATCTTTGAGGAAATAAAATTTCAATTTTCTAATGAATTTAAATAAATTTTTTTTTGTTTCTAAAATCATAACTGAATTTTATTATTAAATTACATCAAATTTTGATATCAATAAAAACGTCTGTTCTATCACCAGCTTTCAAAATAAAATGTTCTAGACAAATTCAATGAAAACAATGTATTTTCAACAAAATCTGGTTAAAAACTTCTATTTTTAAACATAAAAATTAAATTAAACTTAAAATCCATATTTTCATACAATAGATATAAAGCACTGAAACGATAGGCATAACTTATCTTTGATTTATTTAATCATTACTTTTCATATTTCGATGAATGGATCAAAAATATTCCACTTCTATAGTATCAGAGAAAATGTTTTTTTTTTTAGAATAATTTTTAAGATAATTTTTTTCCAAACAGAATGTCTATGAAATGATGAAAATAATGAATTTCCTGAAATATTTGTCGAGATTTTAATATAAAGTATTAAAAGTATTAAAACCATTCACTCAGTCCTCTCTTTTATAGTTAAAAATAAAAACGAATAATCAGGAAATGAATACTTTTGAAAAGGAAAAGTAGTAAAATATTTTTTCAATTTTCTTCGTTTGAGCCATACTTTCAAATAAAAAAATATGGATTTCTATAATATTTCAATAATAGAGATCCAAAGTTATATAACCATGATAATAGCCAAGTTATTTTTAATGGAATATGTGTTACATTGCTTGGGGTAAACAAATGCAAAATATTCAGTAAAGGAAATCTATTTCTAACACTTTTGTCAATATTTTTTTGGTTTTCAATATTTTGAGTAAGGCAACAAAATATGACTATAATCAAATTTAAAAGGCCCACCAAGCACAAATAGTAGAAATAGCATCAATATATACGATATTAGAATTGGAAATGTAAATATTAAAAGCAAACAGAAGCCAAAGTGCATCACTTCAACACTATGGCAACCGACTCACAAAGAATATTCTATCAAATTCTAAGAGAATGATCAAGTTTAGTCTTAGTCATCAGATAATCAAAGAAAATCATTTATGACTGCGTTGGGGGAAACAAATGCCAGGGATATTGGCTTCACTACCAGTTGGGACATAACTCCGATGTTTCAGATAATTATTACCACTGATTCTCTCTATAAAGACTTTTTATGGCATACATAAGGAATGGATACGATGCGATCCATAGCTCCTCCACCGCCGCCTACACTTCACTTGACTTCAATTTGATTAAAGGCTCAGGAAATCAGACTTTTTTTCTATCGCACTCTTCATTCGTTGAACAAAAGGCTTAACCACTCAGCGATTAATTAATCAAATTTTCTTTTGATAAGATTTTTTAACCTCAAAACTAATTACTATTTTAGTTAACAAATATAATTACCTTGCGCACATTTTGCTCACAAATTTCCAATTTTTGTCACTAAATTAAAAATAAAATTTTGTGATAATATTTTTCTCTTATTTTTATAACAATTTCTATATTAATGTCATTTAGACTCAATATTTTTGTCGATTTCTAATATTTTTAGTTTTATTACATAAAATGAATAATAATTTGGTTCTGAAATTTGATTCATAAATTCTAAATAATGTCTGCTATTCGTTACGACAAATGCTTAATGAATATATCGATCGTTTCGATACAATTAAATGTCTATTCATTGAGTCTTTCAGTATAATAGAGAAACGCTTATTATGTTTTGCATCACTCGATGTCTCTTAGGGTTGAGTCCAGTCGAGACGCAATTCAAACTTTTGGTGCACATCATTCAAGTGATGGCCGCGAATAACAAAACATTTGGAAACATAGACACAACTATGAGATCACATAAATAGCTATAAGAATAAACCTTATATGACCAAGGTAGAACTTATGGCAAACAGGGGAACACTAACATCAAGTGAATCTTAATGCTATATATTTACAAATAATGGTAAGAGTGGACACTACATTTATCTATCCTTGGTAACATCTAAGAAAAAGCTAACTCTGAAAGAGAGAGACATAGAAAAGTGAATAGAAACTGATTGAGGAAAATGTTGTCATTCTGTAAGAGAAATGATATGATCTAAATGGACATCGAATTGAGAGTCGAGGAAACACAACATGAAGTAGTTTTTAATCAATAATTTATGCACTGCTTTCTATCCCTTTCATTAGAAAAGACAAAACACTTCGAAATCGCCAAAACTTTGGGCCAATACTTATGTTTTAAAAATTTGTTCAAAACTCGTCTCAAAAATAAATTAAAATTTAAGAAATTATTCGAATAAAAATAGATTTCTATTAGTTTTTAAAAAGTTTCGTTTTAAAATAGATCTCATTATTAATGCCTCGAATATATTATTTTTCTAATATTAAAAAATAAAAAACAAATTTATTTAAATAAGTCAATTTAGTAAAAAAAATAGAATCTTCCTATTTTATTCTTGGTAATTAAATTAAGAGAAGGCAATAGAGTAATCAAGTGGTCATAGCATCCCATCCGATTCCATCCCTTGGGTTAAACTGATATTCGGATTCTATTTTCAGATATAATACATTAGAGATCGTGTTTTCCTTTTCCCACTCATTAAAGAGATATAAATTGAGAAAAAATGTGTATTATTTTTGGGCTATTTTTGTAGAAAGAGGTCAAAACTGCCTTATTTTGATAGAGATCTGAATTTGTCTGTAAAGCAAATAAAAGTCCTGCGAAAAGGCCTTTCGCCTAATATCTGATTTTGTTGGTCTCAGCAATGGATCTATAAATTCGTTGAGTCTCTAAATATAGTCGTTTAAGTGACGAAAATTTTATCTCTATTTACTCATTAGTGATAAAAAGCAATTCTTTTGATCGATAGCGACAAAAATCTGGTTATTAATAGAGGATTCAATATTTTTTTTATTCGACAAATAATTGATTTGCACTCAAAATCTTAAGTTTTTTCCGCTTCAAATCGAGTAAAACAAATGGAAATATTTTGCCTAAAAGAAAGACTTATTTCTCTTTTTGTTCTTATATTTTATTTTTAACTTTTTCTTCATTTTTTTCCGTTAAATTTGCTTCCATTCAAACGAATAATCAAAAGAAAACTTCACTCTTAATGAGAATTGAAGTCATTTTTTGAGTTTTAAACGTTTTCTTTATTATATCTACAATTCTTAGAGCTCTCTCTCTCCCTCTCCCTCCCTCTCCCGACTCGTTTTTAGTGTCAGAGAAGTCAATAGACGGACTGACAGTTGATTTTCTTTTTAATGCAAATCATACAAAAACTGTTGTTAGAGAATTGGTGTATGTCTCTACTCTTGCAAAGTTACCTAAAAAACATTATAAAAGTGGGACTATTGATATTCAAAACTGTTCCAGAAATGAAAGTTTCGAAATAAATGATTAAAAAAAGACTAAAAAAATGCAAATGAATTACCTTTTCATACAAAAGGAATATTAATTAAATGAAAGAAGTTTTCAATCATAAAAACCATTGAATATAAAACATATAAAACATATTATAGTCTTCATTCATAGTATAATAAATGAAATGATCTTGCACCAAGTTTATATATTGATTCCGTGCTATTATTATATATTTCGCTAATGTTTTCCAAAAATAGAAAATTGTTTTTAATTTATACAAGATTAATTAGTTTTTAGCGTATTTATAAACTATTAAAAATTAACCTAGATATTATATTCCAGTGATTTATAGAAAAAAAATGTAAAACTAACCGATTTGTGGAATGTCGTACTGTCGGGCCCCACGTGTGCCGCGCGATACCGTGGCCTCTGGTTTTGCCGATATTTGTAGTGAACTTTTTGATGATTTGGTGCCTGAATTGGATGATTGTTTTGGTCTTCTAATATGACGCTCCGGTAATAAACTATTTGAGTTCTCATCACTTAATTCATTGTCCAAATGATTGTTTTTAATATTATTATTATTATTTTCATTTAAATTATTATTATTATCGAAATTATTAGAAGTGATTCTCTGATTATGTGATTGCGTTTGAATCGATGCCAACCATTGGGGTTGTAATGGAGATGAAGGCTTAGGGTATCGCCTTCTCCTCTGTCTGGGCCTCCAATAATTAAAATATGTTTTGGAGGCGAATAATGGACCCGAAATTAGTTGTTTTGGTGACAAATGTTTGAAAATTTGCTCATTTCGGTTATCGCCTGAACTCAAGCCATTGTCGCTCATTTGGGGCGTCTCTGTCGAGACAACTAAATATTGGTTTTCGCTTTGAATTTGGCCATGGTCATCTCCGCTACAGATGGTCAGTAGCGCCAAACTGGCCATTAATAAAACTTTTATAGAAGTTGAGCTCATATTTAATTTATAATAAAGACTTTCATTCCCAAAATGAAAGTCATTTTAATATTTAATAAGTTTTTTCTTTTATTTTGATGAGTCTTCACAAGTCTTCACAAAAAAACAATTCTTCGCTATAACTGAGATTAACTGAGAATTGTTTTAATCTCAAAGTGATCTGAGAATAAAACTATAGTAAAGTTAACTTTTTGCCCACAATTTAATATGTGATTTGGTATCGGACCGACACAATACATATAAACCGATGATAATTCGACCCACGCTTTGGGACTCACGCGCAAACAGTTTTGTCCGATTTGGGCGTTCAGTCAATTACTATAACTTTTATAACTTTTTGTTCAGTACTGAGACAATCAGTTATGACTTATTTGTTATTATTTGTTCATTTATTTCCATTTGTCGTGAATTGCATTTCAATATTCAAATAAAAAGTCGTTTTAATATTTATTATTTATAATTAATTAAAAAAGGAATTTCTTGCTTGCTTATTTATTTTTATTTGAATAAACGACAAATTCAAGTCATTTTCAATATAGTTCTCACCTGAGCTCAAGTGTTTCGTGAATATCAATAAAATGATTGGGTATTTGGTCTCATAAGTGGGCTTTCAATGCATTTAATGTTTAGGAAAAGTATATTAATATGTTTTCCAACAGATATCAAGAGATGAGTCAAATATCTGAACACAATATCCGATGAAAAGTTAGAGGAAAGTGAAAAACAAACAAAATTATTATCAAAAGTTTCTCCAAATGTGAGGAACGACTTTCGATGAGACTCTGGAGAGAAAGTTTGGGTCAGTTAACTGTTTGTTACTTTTTTCTTCTTCTTTAAGTTCGATGTAAAGCAAAACACCTGATGAGAGGAATGGCAAAAGAGATGAATTGACTCTCACTTTCAGTCAGAAGTGTCGTTAGGGGCGCACAAAACAAATTATAACATCAGAAAAGTTATCTTAAGAAGTAGTGTTGAATCATTGACTCGATGTCCAGCACTGATGCGATACCTATTGTAAGGCAGTGGCGGCTGATTGTGTCGCCCACGCTCTACGATCGCTATACCCAACCGGAGTTTACTATTCTAGATCTGATCAGACACAACATAGTAGTGTAGAACAGCACAGATATACAACAGATATATCACGTGCCAGAGATTGCGTTCTCTAACAATCCATTCGTTGAAAGATAGCATTGCTCTCCATTAGACTCATATCTCGCAGAAATCAATGAATTTCTAAACAACTTTTCCATCAATTATTTCACTCATAGATTGAAATGAGAGAACAGAACGGAATTAATGGAAACCCATAATAATTAAACTAAGTTTCAAATATTCCAATAAAATGATTGGAAAATCCATGAAATTTAAAATTGAGTCAAACATGTATTTACTTAAAGTATATTTACTTTTTATCAGAAAAAAAATCTGTTCCAATAAAATCTTGTAAGAAATGCACGAAAGCACTGCCGAAAAGTGACTTTTTAGGAGAAGTCATCATTTTTTCCATTATTTTTATGACTTTTTAAAACTGGAAAATATTCATTTCATTAAAATTTAATTCATTATTTCAATGAGTTTTCAAAATGTTTATGACTTTTATTTTAGAATTTTACAAATTTTAAGGAAATATTCAAAAGTTTTAAATAATTCAGACAACTTTCCTTGGTATTACTTGTGTTATACAACATTCAACGAAGAGTAAATAAAACCAATGATTAAATTATAGTAGCAGTTGTTCAAGACAAATTTAGTACCATGTAAGTCTATAGTTTGCAAGACAAATATTAGCCACGCAAGTGTGAATTCTAAATTTAACCATTCTATTAAACTGGGAAATAGAATAAAGAAATTTTGAGCCTTAAATTAAACTTGTTTTGAACCCACGAATCATATTTCCATTCAAGTGTTCTAAGGCTTAGAATTTCCTCTTTTTTTTCGCAGAAAAACTACGGAAAAGATTTTGATTTTTATCCTCAAAATATATTATCATTTTTTTATAGATTTGTTTTTAAATTATTCATCTTTTATATGACCACACACTTTATTAGCATGGTAAAAAAATGAATATGAAAAATTATACCAAGTATAAATAGATAATATTAGGTCTCCATAGCAAAACAACGGAGGAATTTTTTATATATATTTTTTGAAAATATTTAGAGCATAACTATATATTATTACATTTATCTAAAAATATTTAACTAACAAATGTACCAAGATCATAAATTGCTTTAAAACAATAAAAATATATATTATACTAAAATTAGATTCAAGTAAAATGTTATTTCGACTTATATTTTAGTTTTTAATATTTGTTTTTCAACCAAATGTTATCTCAAGTAAATAGAAATCTATAGTCTTACTTAAAAAGTAAAAATTTATGAGCAAGGATAGTTTCATAAAATTCTATTTACTTTTATTGTTGACTTTCATTGAATTATAAACTTAACGATTGATAAAACATTTATTCTTTTAAGAAATAAATCCTCTTTTTATCAATAATTATAATTAACTAAAGGGCAAAGAGTTTCATATAAAATGAACTTGGTTAGTACTCTCATATTAATATAACTCAATAGTAATCAATTGCGGACAGACCACTAACTTTTGTCATAAATTATTCTGTACTCATTTAGTACTACAGTCTATATGATTAGGTTATTGACCAGCAAATTGTCGAACACTTATTTGACACCAATTTTTATATTATTAGCAATAATTTAAGAGAAGAACCGTTTCTATCAAATTAATAGTGAGGAACAGTTCATGTCTTTTATGGACGAGTTTTACATTTGTTTCTTCTCTTTCTTCAATAGAAGAACTAAATTAAATGGATGTCTGTCCGCCCCCATAGACTTCTAATATTTAATTAATGGTCAACAGAGAAATATAAAAGTAAACTTGAAAAACAATCTTGCTAATAAAGTAGTGAGAATTTGCACATTTGTTTCTTTTTATTCTATACCTCATTCTGAGCGGCGTTTCATAATATTGTCAATGAAATTACAGATGAATATCAAATGAAAGGATGTTGTTATACAGCCTTTGATAAGTATAACATCAACGAAGTGGAAATTAAAATTAATAAATCATCTTGGTAAAAATTATTCACTTAATAGTCTATGGAATCGTATTATTAATTTTGATGGTATAATCTTATGGTAATTTCCATAATTAAAGAAAAAACTTTTCACTTTAATTAGTTTGTGGTAATAAAGCATTTTTTTAATTTGTCTTTTTGTTAGCACAGAATAGAACAGAATAAATAAAACGATGTAATGTAATGTTTATGTAATAAAATTGTTTTCAATTAATTTTCTATTAAAACCTAAGATTGGTGTATGAAAAATAGCTGGATACATTCTTAATTGCTTATTTCTATTTCCTTATTTTCATTGTCTAAAAAGGATGCTCAAGGTAAAAAGAAAAATATTCAA
>JAQIXI010000896.1:0-17457 GCA_034700165.1 Galumnidae sp. Gr-Ori-00277 | reverse complement strand
CGAATTGTCTTTAAAAGTATATCGGAATCAGTAAATTGTTTTCATAAATTTTCCAATTTATTTCTCAAAACAATAATTAATTATTAATTTTTAGTATTTAAAGAAATATCAAAATATTAAGTAAAATCCAAAATTTAGTACTTTTTAATACTTAACGCATTTATTTTTATAATAAAAAAAGGTTTTAAAAAATAGTGTAAATAAAAGCTTTTAGTGATTCACTCGACTTGTTTTGAAACGAAATTTAATTATTTTAATAAATAAATTATTATTATTTAAAGTTATTTAAAACACAAATAAAACTTTAAGATTAAAAATATTAGTGTTTAATATGAATATTAAGCCAGTGTTCGGCCAATTGGTTGTCGGGGCCGCCGGTGCCGGTAAAACCACTTATTGTCAGGTTATGTCTGAAATGTTGAGCCGATTGGGAAGAAATGTGATAACAATAAATTTGGACCCGGCTAACGATGTCCTACCATTTCAACCAACTATTGATATCTCAAAACTGATTACTTTGTCAGAAGTCATGGAAACAATGAATTTGGGCCCAAACGGAGGACTTCTCTATTGTATTGACTTTTTGGACACAAACTTTGAGTGGTTTCAAAACCAATTGGAAAACGCCATCCAAAGAACCAAAAGCGATGATAAATCAGTGCCATATGTATTAATAGACTGTCCTGGACAAATTGAATTATATACAAATCACGACTCACTTAAACGAGTTATCAATAAATTGAATTCTTTGGCCAAACAGAGGGACAGTAATTCTGGTATTGATTTGCGTTTAGTTGCCGTGAATTTAGTTGACTCTCATCACTGCAATGAGTCGTCAAAGTTTATATCAGTGGCACTCAATTGTCTCAATTCAATGATTCATTTAGAGATGCCTCACATCAATGTCTTATCTAAAGTGGATTTAATCCAAAAGTATGGAAACACTGATTTTGGAATTGATTTTTACTGCGATATTCTGGACCTCAAATATTTGGTCCAAAAAATAAGTGACGACCCGTTTTTGGCCAAATTTAAGAAATTAACCGAAGCTTTGGCCGGACTTATAGAGGACTATAGTTTGGTTTCATTCATTCCTCTCGACATTAATGATAATAAAACTTTAATTCGAGTATTGAAGAGTTGTGACGGCGCTAATGGTTTTTATATAACCGATTCGGCCACAGAAGAACTCCATAATTACTTCTTAAGTCCAGATGCGGCACAATTTGAACACTCAAAGTATGAGGAATTACTCGAAAAACTCATTCAATAGAGAATTCTATTGAATTAAAATGTTATCAGTTTTATATTAAAACAAAATTTTTTATTAAAGAATTGTCTGATTGTTTGTAATATATATTTAATGTTTCCTTCATTTCTAAAATAAACTAAACTTTTGAATCGCAAAACTCTTTAATAATTTAATTAACGATTTGAACATTAATAGCGTCGGCCTCACTCTGCAAGAGATCGATCGCTTGTTTCACTTCTAAATGTATTCTCGTGTCTCGAATCCAATCTTTGGCCACATTTCTGGGCTCACCTTTCAGTTGATTTGCATATTTGAGTGCCATTTCCAAGTTATGATTTTCCAAATGATATTGGATTCGAGTCAACAGATCAAAAGTGTCCCATTTAAGTGGATCTACTTCTTTATCTTCAAGTTCTTCGGCAGGAATTCTTTTTTCTCTGAATATAAGAAGTGACTGAAGATAAGAAAGAATATATTTATAAAGACTTCCGCCGTTGTCTCCAATCAATGCAACTCTTTTACAATATTTATCGACTTTTGAAAATCGTTTAATTAAATCGGTTTCGGTGTAAACACCATTTTGTGAGACATCTTTAGGTATACTTTCGAGTGCCAAACGAATTATTGGCCTCTCCTTTAAGTTTTCTCCACTTAAAATTGTTTGAATTACAGACATCTCTCGAGATAAAGAAATTGGTAGACTCTGGTCATTTATGGTGGGGCAATAATTTAAGGCTTCCCTCAATGTTTGACACAAAACCCAGATTTTACGCGAGGAATACTGATCGCGATCTAAATCTTCTCGCGCTTTAATAATAAAATTTTGGTTAACATTTGTAAGTAAACACCAAAAGCAATACCTTTAAGAAATTGGTCCAATAATTGGAGTCTATAGAAAGAGTTGGAGAGCTCTGACTGAAACCGATTTTTCTCTTCTAAAAGCTTTTCTTCTAAAGAGTTGTCATAATTTCTTTGCAACTGTTGTCTCAAATTTGACATCTGATCCGCCAAATGGTCGTTGAAGGCCGACAATTGTCTTTTAAGTTGATTTTTAATTTCTAATTCGTATTTATCTTCTAATTTAGTTATCTATTAAACAAATTTTATTAATTCTTATGAATTGAACAAATTATTCAAATAAAACAAACCTTTCGTTCGTATTCTAATTCGATATCATTGAAGCGTTTTTGCAATTCTTTAAATTCTTGTCCATCTGATGGTAAAACCGTTAACAGTTGGTCCTTAAGAGCCTCTCTGGCAATCATTACATCGATATCAAGAAATGGATCCGTTGACTTTTCTTCTTTAATCTCTTCATTGAATTTTTCTTTTAATGTCTCAGTTTTTGGTGAACTCTCATCCGATTCACTCTTTTTCTTTGAATCTGTTTTTTCGTTCATTTGTTTCGACTCTAAATTCTTTTCGGTTTTGTTTTCAGTTTTGGATTCATTGCCGACGGCTTTAATGTTTTGATTCAAATTAAGGGAAGTATCGGTTCTTTCCTTCTTTTTACTCATAAAACTGGTTTCCAGTCGACTGTCTTTCGATTCTGTAATCGAAGGAATAATTGGGTTCTTGTTTTGAGCGATGGGTCCCAACAGAGATTTCAATAACTTCTCTGAATATGGGATTGAATTTTCAATTTTCTTCCGAAACCCGGAATCATATTTGGCGTAACCTAAGGACAGACCACTCAATACAACTAAAGACGAGCCAACAATTAAACCAACTTTTGCTGAATTGCTTTAAATCAAAAGAAAATAAGTATTAAAACTAAAGACAACTAAAAAACAAACCTTTTTTCAGTCTTTTCTGAATAATAACGAAAACATTGATTTGGTTTTGAAATTCTCTGAAAAGTAAACAATCGGTGAAATCCAAGTCAACAAAACTATATTTTTACCGAAATATTCCTCACTTTAGTCGTCAATCGAAACATTTTTCTTATGTCGGAAGTAATCAATATTTAAATTCTTAAAAATTTATTTAATAAAACATTTCATTAAATGGTTTAAAAATGAATCAAAACAATTGAAGACCGGTTTAGGTCTCCAAACATTTACAATCATTTGACTTAACCTCTAAAAGGGTTTCAGAGGTCTTAACGGCCATCACTTCAATTAATTGCAAATAAATCATTTATTTAGAAATTTAAGCCATAATTAAAGCAAAATAAAATGTATTAAAGCAAAGAAAAGATTAATTTAAAATTAAACCATAATTTAATCAAAATCTAAACTTTATTTGCGATTTGAATGAAATTGAAAGCATTGAAAGCTTTGAAAGACCTCTAACTGAAGGAATCGATTGTCAGCTGTTATTAAATGACTTATTATTCAGATTTTGTTTAAAACTACGAAAAAGTGATTTTATGTGAAAATTGTCAGAAATTGTTAGAAATGACTTATTCTTTATTTAATAGTTTGAAACATATTTTATAATATATACTAATTTCGGTTCGAAGAGACCAATGGGTGGTTGTCTCGGATCCCGAAGGAGTCGTCCATCGAGTGGTGATTCACAAAATAGTAATATTCATCCAAACGGTAATCTCTTTTTTGACTGCAATTTACTCTTCATTTGTTTTATATTGATTGCAATCATTAATTGGATTGACTTAATGAACACATTTTAGTTTCTATTGGAAAGAATCAGCCCTTAAAACACGAAAAACTTAAGTGGAAGAGGTCTGACACTTGACTCTCATTGCATTTACTTTTATCTAAAGTAGAATTTGCTTTTGATTGAGAAGTGATGTCCCGCTAACTGATGGTCAGCTCAGAAGCAAAAGGGATGAGTTCTGGGATACGGCGCCAGCGTTTGAGGTCAGTCTTATTTATTGATTTTTTTGTTTTTACTCTTTAATGACTAAAAGGGACGCAAAGAAATATGGGATGCGTTGAAAGCGGCGGCGTTTGCGGCCGAAACCAATGACTTTGCATTAGCCCAGGCTATCATCGATGGCGCCAACATCTCTTTGCCTAACGGTTTGTCACTCAATGTCACTATTTGTTGGCAATTAAATGCAATTATAGGAACACTTCTGGACTGTTACGACGAATTGGGTAATCGGTATCAGCTGCCCATCTATTGTGTCAGTGCACCCATTAATTTGATCGAAGAGAGCAGTGACTCTGAGTCTCCCTCACCGGAGAGCGAACCCATCGGTTCATCCGCCGGAGGCGAAGAGATTTTCATAAAGTTTCGAATCAGTCCGTCGTGTAATGACGTAAAAATGGCTGTTCTTTCAAAAGAAACTGTTTTAAGTGCTAAGAAAAAACTGGCGCTTTTGGAAAACATTGAGCCCTCCCGACAAAGGTTTCACTTTTTATATTCAATTCTCTATATTTTCCATAAAATTCAAGTTTTGTTTTCGAGTTTTATTGCTTTGAAATTCTTAAACTTTTTAAAACCAAAGAACAGATAATTTGACATAATTTTCAAAAGGGGTTTAAGAATTTCTAAACAAAAGTGATGTCATTTCAGGTGGTTTTTCGGCGGCAGACTATTGAGTGATAAGTTGCGAATAGAAGACGTGAAACTCCAGTCAGGTTTTGTAGTTCAAGTCATCGTCTCTTCACTACAGACGACAGATCACTAACGATTAGGACAACCATTTATTATTAGAGTCATATAACGAGCGCTACTTTTTTTGATCTGTGATATAATCGACAAATATATTAAACTTTTATTAATTCGGACACAAAATGGACGCGAATTTATTTTACTTAATAATAATAATAATAATAATTATAATAATATTTGAAAAACAGATAAAAAGATTAATTCTTTAGATTTGATTTATGCGAAGATTTCATCTTTTATTCTGAATTTCATTCCAAGTTCTGATTAAATCAAAATTGGATATAACTCTGAATTTGAAAATTGCATCCAATGTTTAAGCCATTCATCGTATGATTCGTTTTCACAAATCGACAAAAAGCCTTCTAAACAACTCTTGCCTTCATTTTCATGAGTTTAGTTTTTTTTTTGTTTTTTTTTGTTGATTTTATTAACTATTCTTTGAATTGACTAAAGTTTGATGTATTTTTCAGTTTACCTTGCTAATTACTTATTGCTTCCATTTGTGTTTGTGTTTATTAGAATATATTATAGAATAGACTTATATTCAAGAATAGAGTTCTTATTAATAATTTGATGTCTGATCTGATGTTTAGTCATAAAGAGATTTATTTTGAAAATTTTCAAAATATTTCGATGACTTTATCTAAAAATTTGAAATTCAGTCTCTATTTGTACTCAAATCTCTTATTTGATTCTATCATAAATTCAATCAAATAGTGTCTCAAACATTGCATTCAGAGTCAGAGTTTTCAGATAATATTTGAAGAAATAATCACAAAAACCATCACTTTTTCATTCAAACAAATTTTCAGAAGAATTTTCGGTTTGAATTTATTAAATATTTAAATATTTTTTTCTAATTTTAGTTATTTTTATGGCAAAATTAGGTCATTTTTAATCGATTCTTGCAATATATGTGTTTGTAGTCATACAACAACTGATGATTTATTCAAACTATAGTCGATTCAAAGAATTGTATTTTATATTCATTGAAATTATTCTTTTCGTACCAATTATTCAATATTTAAGTGAAATGAATATATTATTGAAAATCTAATCGATATTCACAGAAATACTGATTTTAATTCGTTTTTGTTTTGTTTTTCTTCTGTTGAATATTTCAATCAAATAAATGAATGCATAAAATCCCACTTTTGTCTAAACAAAGCTTTTATTATAAACTTTTGCAATAAATTAAAAATTATTTAAAAGAAAAATTGTTGAGTTGTTGTCGAGGAGGCGAGTGCTCAGTCTGTTAAGCAGTTGTGTGCAGGTAAAATCCAATTTATAATTACCTGCGGCACTACTACTTAGAAGTCTGGCATCGGGTGTCTTGACTTTTGCTAATTATCTAATATTAATTTCAAATATTTCCGTTGAGATCAAAGCGATGGCATTCGAAGAAAGACTATAATTACGATAATTTGTGTTTATATTAGTGGTTGATTTGAACCAAAGTTGAGTCCAAACGACACAACAGATGCTATTTTTCACATTCGTTCCACTGTTTATCTGCTGATCAAATAAAATAACACAAAAATTATAACTAATTGAATGCCTTTTAATCAAATGGTTGTAAAAAAAAGTGTTAATAGAATTGTATTTTAGACTAATTATTAACAGAAGACATAATTTTATACATTTGTGGAGAATCGCATCAATGAATTCCGGGCGGAAACTCTTCAATAGAGAAATGATAGCAAATAGTTTGAAAGCGAACTATTTGTAAGTGTCTACAACTCTATGATAATGACGACATCCATACATTTGATGCCATTTCTCACTTTTATCGCTTCCAAACTCAATAACCAAAAGTGTTGTCACTATTTTACTAAATAAAAATCATTGAATTCAGTGCCATTTCAGTCATTTCCCTCTTTTCCATAAATATTTGAATCACAACTTCTTTTCGAACTTTAATTTTTGGTACAAAAAAATATCAAATGAAAACTGTCTTCAAATCTAAAGAAATGCATAAAATTTATTAATTAAATAAAATCTTAAAATTATGTAAATTTTAAAGTTTAAGAACAGAAAAATATATTTCGTTCGTCTCTTTTCAAAAGTTTTTCTTTAAAATTGAGTTTTTAGTGAATAATAAGAACTCAAATAATAGTATGAAATCGATTAAACATCAATTCATCGCTTTATTCCTCTCTTTCTTTCAACTGATTAAATGCCAGAACTTATGAATTAAATAAAAAGAAGTGACCAAAAGTCGAGACTAAAACCTGATTCCAAGCTTTTATGAAAGGATACACCAAAGACGACGATCTTTGGTTCGTAAGCAATACTGAAATTTTGCAAATGGGCTCAAAATGGGCTCAAAAGGCATAACTATTTGTAATTTTATTCTGTAATATGATATTCAATACATTATTCATAACAGAAGGTACTCCTTGTGCTGTAATGGAGTAATACTACTATCTCTTTAACTGATAACAAATACTCACCACATTTGAGACCAAATAAACTCAAATTATTTGAACCTTAACTCAAAAAAAAGTTCCAAAAGAAAAAAACACTCAACTATCTAAGATTTCTCCCAAATCCCGACATTCACATCAAATAATTGCCCGGAATATATAGAATACCCGATATTTACACTTTTTTTCGTACCAGCATTTATGCCGGTTTAACTCAATATGGAAAATGCCTAGTTTATTTAAGAAAAATTGTTGAGAGAGAGAGAGAGAGAGAGAGAGAGAGAGAGAGAGAGAGAGAGAGAGAGAGAGAGAGAGACTGATTATAATTAGAAATGAATGACTCATTACTTACCCGCACAGGAGAATAGTTGGTAGAGAAGTGGTGGCACTCATATAATACTAGAGATTAAATAATGGAATTGAGTTTATGTAGTGTCGGTGTTGTTTACTTTTAGTTGGCCTGCATTTACTCATTGAGTGTACGAATGTCTCAATTGGTGTACATTCGAAGCGATTCAATAGATTGGAGTCATTTGTAGACCTTTTGTACACTTCTATTGTGGAACTGTTGTACACCTGTTGTTAGACCTTCTGGTCGTTGCAGTGACGGCAAAGTCTGTATTTGTCTGTGAATGTGTTCATTCTGTGCTAACTAATGCACTAAATGGTGGACAGTATCTGTTATTTAGCTGGTGTTTGATTGGTCTAACATTTGATCGCATATCCGACTCTGATAACAGTGCCTATACGCCAATCAGGCATAAGTTCCTCAATTTTAATATTGAATTTATTGAATGTGTTTTCACCTGTTGTTCAACTGTTACCACATTTAATACACTTATTATTAGACAATTTATTTTCACTGTTTGTTAAGAATAGGAGAAATCAAGTGTTCGTTTGAGTGCTTTTTTATATACTTTTGTCTTCAATTAATTTTCATTTCAATCTTTAATTCATTGAAAGCCTATTCACTAATCTTTGAGATAAACGACAGAATTGATATTATAGTCATTAGCGGTCTATCATTAGATATGAGTGAAACAAAACTTTTAAATTATAAACCGTTAGTTTCAGATTTCATTGTATACCAAATCATATAAAATAATTTGTTTTGCTTTTATCACAACTAAAGCCTTAATCTATAATTTTGTTAATTATGCCGTTTGTCAGACATTCTATTAGTTTATTACTGCAAACACCAAATGAGTCCTGAGTTAGCATTGGAACAGTTACTGATTAGACAGTCAAGTGAGGTCATTCTCTATACCCATATCACAATTATCACAGCTATCAAATGCTCTTCACTTTTCTACTGTATATTCTCTTCATTTATAGATAAATGTAAAGCAAAATATGATTGCATGACATTAATAGCTATAATACAGTCATTCCTTTCAATTGACTACAACTTCACTGTAAGTACTTTAAGCTATTATTAAAAAAATGAAACATTTATTAACTCACCTTTCATTCAAATTAAACATTTCAATCAACTATTGATTCAGTTATTCATTCAAAACAAAATATGAATGACAATTGAAGTGAACTGGATAACTTTTACAACTAAAGGTATCTTTTCTCTAATAGGACGCTATACTCTTGTAATTTCAAGTTTTAACAAAAGTTGTCCTTGTTACTTTCTATTCAATGTTATTTTATAAGGTTTTGGTTAAATCTAGATAGTTCTAATTTTATTATCAACTAGATTATATTTTAATCAGATATACACTCAAAATAACACATGACAATAACCAAGAGCAAATAAAAAAATTCTTGAGTCTATTCACAGTTTTGCTTAACTTAAGAATTTATCTCTCCTTTAAGATAAAAACAAAAGCAGTTTGAACTTGCACAATTACAAAGACTAAATGTCAAGAAAAAGAAATATCACGAAAATAAATGCAAAACATTTCCAATTAATTTAGTTATTAATTAATACTTTATGAGTGAATGCATTCAAACTCTTTTTTTTCTGAAAATTGTTTTCAAAAGAAAACTTTGGCCCAAAAGTTCATTAAATTATTGTTAAACCATTCAATTCCTCAAATATTAATTAAATTATTATTTTATTAAACTTTTTTCTCTAAATTAAATTTCTCGTTATTTTTCGTTATTTATTAAATCTTCTGATAATTCTTAGAGTAAATCAAATTTCAAATGAAATATTCCTTTAAAGAAATATTATATACATTACAGACAGGTATTAAACATATCAAATGGCAAATATAGAGGAATAGCCAATCAATTGAACTGAATTGAAGATTATTAACTTAAAATCAATTTATATGAATTGTTAGAAAGGGTTGTGTTTTGGTTACATTTTTTTATTTCAAAGTTCTTTGTTATAAGATTTTTGTGTATAAGAAGTGTGTAATTCTATTCTATCAGAAATTGTGGGACAAAACACAATATATTTAGTTTTAATAAACGCTTAGGACTTCAACTCACCATCGGATGGAAAACTCACCTTATTTTGTAGTGAGAGGTTGTGCGGCAAAGTGTGCAATGCTTTGCAGTGCACGATATAATGAGCGTACAGTAATTCTGTATTGACGCCCATTATAACGGTCACAATAAAGTTATGCAACTCTCATAACTCTCAATATTCTGTCCACTTTTCTCTTTTGACCGCCGAAGCACTCAATCTTTAAACAAATGAGAGAACACATAAAAGCTTACCTCAAATCTTTCTGAGGACTGACTTAATATGAGACTAAGAGAACTAAGAGACCAAATGAACCATTGAATCTGATTTGTGTTTTGGTCTAAACTCTGAGGCCCTCATCCAAGCAATTAAAACAAAGCAATCAATTGTCTGCCAGCGCTCAGCCCGTATTGTTAATGAATATTATATTAAAGAAGAAGTGAACCCAAAGACCACGTGATATATCGAAACTCTATTGAAGCCAATCTAATAAAAGCTGGCCATATGTGTGATCCGACCTGTGCTGTCAAATGACTACTCTTTTTCTGCCACATGTTTGAAACTTTTTTTTCATAATATTCATGTGTTTAGTGACATCTCATATACTCTTATCTTTTTCTAAATCTATTTTTAAAAATATTAAACTTTTTATTAAACTTAAGTTAAATTTAAAAATCTTTTGCCATTCGTTTAATGAATGTAATTCTTCCGATTCTTTCAATTCAACGGAATATTCTTTGAAATTATTATCAATTGTTTTATTAATTAAATAAAATGAATAAATAAAATGCTATCAAATAGTTTTTCCATAAAAGTATAGTTTGTGTATAAAAAAAATATTCATCTGTGAAACCACCTGCAACTCATTTATTCACTCTTTAGATGAAATGCAATTAAAAGTTCATAAATAGTGAATATAACTTTTTTTTTTGCCTGGGTTTGCCTGGGACTCATTACTCAATTAGGAATTAAAGGAAAACTTCATTTGAAACAAATCTAAAAATATTTTTAATTCTATAAAAATAACGTTTAATTTCTAACAATTATTTGTTTAGAAATTTTTATTCAAAATTTTTTATTTATTAATTTTGAAACTTTAATGAAGAAAATAATATAAAAATGAGTTTTTAACGAATTTTTAATGACTTATTTAAGTGAAATTCACAGAAAAACAGTTATATAAATGAGTGACAAAACATATTTTTTAATGAAAGTAATGAAAGTCTGGATCAGAATTTATTCATTGAATAATTAAAAGTAAAGTGAAAATCGTCTGATTTTAAGTTTATTTAGAGTTATTATAGAGAGGGAGAAAAGTATTGCCCGCATCCACAGCACAGATAGAGACGACTTCCTGCAGATGTTGGCACTAATAGACCGATAGTTATTAATATCCAACAGATATCAGTTGCAATCAACTCATGCTTGAGAGGTTCTGATATTTAGAGACTAATTGAATATCAAATCCTTATAATTGTAAAGTAAATAAACTAAAGTAACCCTACAGTTGGTGGTCGAGCGTACAACCGTCGCTCTGTCGGCTCTTTCGAAATTACTCTTGACCTGTACAACAAACAAATAATTACAGTATAAAAGTCAGAACTATAAAAGACATACCATTTCGAAATATTTGCCGTCACTCAGACATAAACATCGAAGTCTTAAACACTTCATTCTAATCGCATCTGTTATTCATTTTATTCTTTAGTTATTTTAATCAATAAAAACAAAGAGAAGAGATGTCATACCAACAGCTTTACTGCTTCTGTCTGAGAATCTGAGTGTTTCTGAGTCCCAGCGGGCCTCAAGTCTTTCAATTTGAGGGCAGTTATTAGCGATTGAGTCAATCAAAGAGTCGATATGTATTTTTTGATGAATCTTTTGACAGCAGCCCTCAGGCATTCCCATTATTAATATTCTATTATACAAATTCATTAAAAATTCATCAAATATTCATTAAAAAATACTTAATGTTTTTGAGCCAGGGCAATACTGTTGTCCAGAATGACTCTGTAAGATGAGGTAAACCGGATAACTGTAATGCTTTGAGTGCCGGTGCGTGAATTTTTAAGAATTTTAGCAAAACTTCATCTGAAATGTTTTCATTTCGGTCTAAATCGAGAGAAATAAGAGATTTTGTGTTTCCCCTCTCCATAAACTCATATAAGACTAAATCAGTGAAGCAGTCCTGTTGTCCGGCACTTAAATAACGAAGAGTTGCGATTCGACACAATATATCAATTAAACATTCAGTCGATAATTCCGTTGCCGTTATATCCAATTCTTGAAGAACAGTCTTTTCCCACTCGACTGCCATCATATGTTCGCTTTGAAGGCCTGAAAGCAAAGAATATATTCAATTTAAAGGCACATCAAATGTGATACAATTACTCGTGTGTGGCATCAAAAGACATCGCAATCTTTTGCATCGATGGAAGAGTAACTTTAAAGTACTTCCAGTAAATTTGGAACAATAACTGAGAGCCAAACACTCGAGTTGTATACAATTACTACTGAGAGACTCGACATGACTGTCGTCCACAAAATTAATTCCAAACAGATTTACTACTCTTAGGTTCGGGACCGCACTTTTCAATTTGTGAATATTAACCACTTCATAGATTTCTTCCTCCTCTTCTTCGACTGCTTTTTCATAAGTTCCGACTAAATGTAAGACTTCTAAACCATTGATAAAATTATAAATTTTTCTCATAAATCCCTCCATAAAAATGACTTCAGACAAACAGATAGACATCGTTCGAAGTTTTGTTGGAAAAGAGTGTAAATCATTGAAGTCATGTAATTGCATTGCAGTCGAAAAATCTAATAACATATTCGTTAGATTTGGACATTTGTTCGCCAATTCGTGAAGAACTGTATGAGTGATCAGTTCAATGGGAAGTTCAATATAACGAAGAGATGGACCTAATTATAGCTACAATCAGTTCTCAACAGTTTTCAAATGATTACAAACCGAAACGAATTGAAATGAGAGCTAAAAGCGATTCCATACTCGTCACGTGTAGTCCCGACACATCTGGTCTTAAAGAGACATTTGTCCATAACTTGGAATCGCATGAAATAATTCTCCATTTTTTGCAAACTCGGGCCAAACGGGATATTTCTTTATGCGGTAAATAAGTAAATATTTTTAAGAGTATTCGATCCGGAAGTTTGTCCAAAGTCTGACATCATTTCAAAAAATAATTCAAAAATTAGTCCTTTTATTGAATATAAGCTCAATATATAAACAACTTTTAGTTCTTTATGACCACTCTTTATAATCGGACCCAATTATCTATAAAGTTGCACCAAGCAAAATTAGTAACAAAAATTCCGGAACGGAACTAAATTTTATTCTTTAATTACCACTTCTTATAAAGTAGTCACAGAAGAAATATTTTTTTGTGATAAACTTAACACAATTTTTAAATTATAGATATTTACAAATATACAAATATATAAATATACTAGATACACCAAACAAGTTAAATGTATAAATAAATCTAAATATTTTTTTTTCTATAATTGCATTCTCAATTAGCAAGATACAATATTTGGCTGCCTTACATATATCCTTTTGTCAAAGTAATAAAAATATTTCCAATTTAACCATTTTTAGGGAATAACAAAATTGTCTAGATGGATATACTACTTATCAATAGATCTACAATTATAGAGTAATAAATTTAATATTTATTACCCTAACCAAGATACATTTTAAAATAAAATTAGGAAAAAGATATTTATTGACTTTCAAAAAAAAAAAATATTAATAATAATTAAGTTTTATCTCTCTTAAAGAAACTTGTTTAATTATCATTGATATAACAATATAATAATATACAATATTTATATAAAATGTTAAATAAGTGATCGCTTGAAAGCAAATAATTCTCATTTAATTTAATTAAATTAATTATTTTTAGCGATAAATCGTTAAGAATTTGCTTTATTTGAATTGTTATTCATTTGAATGTTGGCCTACCGTTAGGTGAGGAAGAGCACCATTTTTTATTTGGAAGCTACTTCCCTGTTGACTCGATTCTTTGATGTTTGCAAGAGCTGCAGACGAAACGTCAGTGACGGCCCACATCGAAAGTCTTCTATCCATTCCTTAGTTCACTCTTTTATATCTAAAGCCAAAAGGGGTCCGAAGAGGGGAAACAACTTTAAACGCATCAAATTTTTTAAGATCTCATATAAAATAACACATTTTATTGTGTATTAAACCAACAAATTTATGGTTTATTTTTGTCTCATCTATTTTTAGGTGAAGACTATTGAGTTGACTCTCAGAAGTAATATTATTGTCACTAAACCAGACTTTAGCTGTAAATCACAATTATTTTACTTAATTTTCTTCTTATAATAAAACATTTAATAAACAAAAATTCTTATTCTTTTTGACTATTTTTTTGACTGAAAAGTTAACTATTTTTTCTTTTTTTTTCATAGAAATAAAATTAATTAGAATAAAAACTTATCGGATAAGTTATCCGAATTATGAAACTTTTCTATATTAGAAAACAAATTGAAGTATTTTTATATAAAAATTGCACAAAAGTTGAAAAACTGACCACAAATTTAAAGTCAAATAATACATTTGTAATAACTTTTATTAATGCATTTAATATAAAACGAAGTCTAATGTCTGAGGTCTGGAACTCAACTGAAGATTTTATTGAAAACAATTGTTTTAAGGATAAAATTAAGAACATTTGAAACATTAAATTTATTTCTAAAAGCTTTTAGCTATTTGTAAGACTATATTTTGAGTAAAAAATATTCAGTTATTATTCTCAATAAATTTGAAGTCATAGCTATGACTCAAAATAAAAAGATTATATGAAGGCATCACTTAATTAAAGATTTCATTTATTATTTCATAAAAAGTTAAAAAAAATTAAGTAAAGAAAATTCATTGGAATTGATATTATTTTGGAATTCTCTTTACAAGTTTTAATTCATGGGTCAACCAAATGGCGACCGTAAGAAGAGTAAGAGCTCCGGACTGATGCGATGCCGCCAATGGTTTGGGAACATAATATAATAGAGTGAAGATTCCCAGAGAAACCTGTAATAAAGTGGTGGCCATCAGACAATTCATTGCTAAACGTGTGCGAGGATTGAGGGGTAGTTTTCTTGCATAGAGCCAGAGTCCACTGACAGCACAGAATATAATTTGGCCAAACATTCTGTGATCGAACTGAACAGTTGTTGTGTTTTCGAAAAAGTTTTTCCATTTTGGAGAAAGAGTTAAAAGATCGGTCGGTACCCAACGATCGGCCATTTTTGGCCACGAATTATAGACAAGACCTGCATCTAAACCAGCGACTAAAGCACCGGACAAAGCGGTCACAAATATCAAGGCTTTAGTGGAGTGAGCAAACCATTTCAGTTTTAACATTTTTGGAGTGATTTCCATCTAAATAGAAATTATTTTTAGATATATTTTCATAATTAGAGGGAAAGTCCGGACCCGTGAGGGGGGTATCAAATGTGATAATCCCGACCATATCAACAATGAATAAAATACGAAAGCAGTTCCCAAATGAGCGGCTAAGCGATAGTGACTGACTTTTGGATCTCTTTGATAATGTTGTTGATGTTGAAGGCCACTTTGGACCATGTACCATCCCAACAATCCCTGAACTCATCAATTAGTTAATAACTTAAAACAAAGAGAATTAAGACCTGAAAAGCCAAAAGAGCGCCGAATATCAAAACTCTGGGTTTCATCGCTTTTGTGAACCACTTTTTATACCAAAAAACTGCGGCCGGAATGAAATAAAAGGCGCCGATAGTTCGGCCCAGAGTTCGGTGAATGTATTCCATATACCAAATGAATTTAAATTCTTCTAAATTCATGTCTTTATTTCGACTAAATATAAAACAATAGAAATATAATCGTTTAAAATGTGATTCAAATCTTCAAATTCATTACATTTGGAATTCGGGAAACATTTTATATTTTTCAAACTCTTGAGTCCACTGAGAAGTTGTCATCGGAGGGAACTCTTTAAACAAATGCCAGTCAACCATTGATAGACCAGAATTTGTCAGTCGAGTCAACCCTCCGATCATAACAGTAGCGAATGTCATTCCTCCACATGTCATGAGCCAAATCCCGACCGTTTTTCGCACTTTTGGTGAGAGATCTTCGAGTTGTGGTCCACTCCAGAAGTTGACTCGTTTTTGGACATAATTTGATTTCGAGGAACAAAACTTTCATTTCATATGAAATCTAATATTAGATTTGTATTCATTTAAATATTTGATAAATACTTACATTTGGGAGAAATTTATTTGATTTCAAAACATTATTAGAAGATAAGCGGATAAAAGTTTGGCGACAAAGAAGTGATCCAATCATTTGAAGTGAAAATAATTATTATTTTTAATTTTTTAAAATTTAAATAAATGTTTGTTTACATCTTATGATGCAATTTATGAAACGCTCACAAAAGACGTATTTTTAAAATAAAAATTTTATTAAATGTTGAATTCAAAGCTCTTTAAATAGTATTTAAATATTACATATTTTAATTGAATCTTTGGACATTTCTTAACAAGAACATGTACAAAATATATTTGCATATCATAGCAAAATTGTCTACATAAAAAACCAGAACTTGTTATTATTAATAATTTGTTTGTAACCAAGGTATGATTCATACCGTATGAACAAGGGAAAAAATCTACGTTTGTAATGCAAAAAAATTAGTTTTTTAAAACAAGTTTTCATTTTCAGCGGAGAAGTAATGGTTTTCACATCATTTCTGTCAAACAATTTATTACAAATTAAATAAAAATTTCAATAAAATATTATTTGTTAATTAGTTATTAGTTGTTAGTTAATAGTGACTATTTAATAAGCATGGTATTCTCTCGACATTTGCTTGGTCAGAATAATTGTTTTTATTTAAAATAAGAGATAATTTTTGTATAAATAAAATAGTGATAAAATATAGTCTTACTGGAAAGGTCTCGGAACGAATCATGCAATTTCATAATAAGAATAACATGGTTGGTTTCTTTAAGACGAGTTGATTTTGCTGATTTCAAATCTGAAATCAAAATTGGCTTATGACCATTTTAAAGACTAAAAAAACATGGTCAAATTCTTTGAAAGATTATTTAAAAAGCTTTTAAAAAGAAAGATAAATTTCAAACTTTAGCAAGGTGATTAATAGTTTATAATAAGTAAATAATTTATATTGTATTACCTTATAATTAATTTTTTTTATAAGTTTGACCATGTACAGATACAGCACATTCTGCATACCTTTATTTTGCTTAATTCAAAGTGAAATAATTAATTCTTTTATTAAAAAACATCAAAAGAGCCATAAATTTGTTAACAATTTTGCAAATAATTGTATTTTATTCAGATTTCATTTTTTATTATTTAAGTTTTGCAAAACTTTACGAATAAAACTTTATTCCTATTTTTAGGAACTGTTTTCTATAATAGTCTAGTATTTCATCGTTTGTCAAATAACTATTCCTTTATTTATATTTCAAAATATATTTTTTATTTACTTTAATTTCTAATGAATTAAAAAATTATTTGATTACAAATTCCCGAAAACTGAGAAATATTTACAAATATTTGTAATATTTGTAAATCGATTCAAAGCTAAACAAAAGAATATCTAATTTCTTACAAACAGTTGGTTTCCATCAAACAATTCAATGACATTTTGAATGATGTAAAACATTCTCATTAATTGTGAGTTTGTGTGTGTGTGTGTGTGTGTGTGTGT